>LS997564.1:42888239-42995739 GCA_000469685.2 Haemonchus contortus
TATTTGTATGTATGTCACACAATCCGGTTTTACCTGAAAAAACACCTTTAGAGGTCGGGACAAGTTCGGGATGGGTGGAGCCCAGGACAAAATTAGTAGAGCACATACGAGCTCTGCGGAGCTCCGCCCACCGGAGGCGGGGCACGTGCCGGAGTGGGCGGTGCCAACAGTCGAACATCTTATTTTTGCTTCGAAAAAGTCCAGACACCGGGGGAAAATGTTCAAAGGTGAGAATTGAGTCAACAAACCAAGCCGGAGGAGACCCGCGTGCTGTGGGCGGAGCTTTCACAAAATGGGCTGTACTTTTCAAATGTATTCATAACTTGATTCAATTAAGGCGCAGAGGCCAGGAAAAAAGTAAAAAGAGTGAGCAAGGCCTCATACGTTCTGGACATGCGTAAGCTTAGCGAAGCTCCGCCCACAGTGGGCGGGGCGTGCGTTAAGGTGAAAGCTACTTATCATAAATGAGTGTAATTTGTTCGGAAACGCTTCTAGAATGCGGCAAAAAGGTGTCAAGGTTAAAAGAACAAATGTGGTCAAATCCCAGAAGTGGGCGTGGCTGGCACCAATGTGGCCGGGCTTAGATCAAAAATTTACAACTCTGTTCGGAAACGTTCCGGGATGCGGCAAAAAGGTGTCAAGGTGTAAAAGAGCAAATGTGGTCAAATCCCAGAAGAGGGCGTGGCTGGCACTAATGTGGGCGGGGCTGAGATCAAAAATTTACAACTCTGTTCGGAGACGTTCTGGGTTGCGGAAAGAAAGTGGTAAGGTGTAGTAGAACAAATGTGGTCGGATTCCACAACTGGGTGGGATTGGCACTGAAGTGGGCGGGGCTTACATCGAGGCTATTAAGTCTCCTCAGAAGTGTTTTAGAAAAAAAATGCGTCTGGAGGCAGTAGAAGTAATGTGGTTCGAAGTCTGAAGTGGGTGGCGTTTGCAAAGAGGGGGCTTGGCTAAGAACGAAAATTTATACATCTTTCCTTCACACTAACCCTGACCACATAGGTGTACAGCTAGGAGATACCACTGAACTTTTTTAAAACTTAGGCTATAATTTTTTACAATTTGGTATCCACGGTTCCACCCACAGTAGTCCCTTCCACGCGAGAGCAAACGCGCTACATCGACTTCAGCCCTCATTAAATGAATTCTACGATAGCACGGCCACACAGGTGCGTACACTGTAGAGGCGTGTAAATCCCTACGACTACCCAAAGCGGGCTGTTGCTTCAAGGTTAGTGTTCATGGCCACACACAGCCCGAACTACACAGGGTTTCTTCGACTACATGGACTGCAGAGGTATTTGATTTGGATACATCGGAGTACTCTTTCATGGCCGCATACAACCCCTTTTCACATCCCAAAAAAAATGATGGCTGCTACGAAGTGTCAGGGAAGAGGCTCAGATGATAAAGGTTCATAACGAAAATCAGAAGCTTATGTGGTTCCTTCTCGTATGGCTAGAGCCCCCAGCGCGCGCAATAGCGTGCGTGGCCGCCTGGTTCTAAGAAATTTGGAAGTGTAGTTTAATCCACAGGGTGGAGAAAAGGGTCCTCGTGCCGATGCCAATATCTACTATGTTATGGCTATTATCTGGTGAGTTCTCTACCATCTTGCACAGCGAACTCTTTCTTCATTTTTCAACTACCCACCAGCACGGATCGCTTACGCCGAGCTCCCCTATTTCTCGAGTTAAAATTGCCTCTCCGCCTGCACCCTCTTAAAATTTGAAGGGTTCGGTAGATGAGTACAGGAGTTATTCATTCCCTGTCGAAGACAAACACCCAACACAATTCGTGCTCGTCCCGTCCGCCATGAACCAAACCTCCTTAGACTCTGTGTGTTTGAGTAACTCGATTTGTTTCCGACGTATTCAACCTTGGCTTTGAAATTTCGCTTAAAGTTCAAATTAACATTTTTTCCCACGCCTCGCCTCCTGTGAGTTAAGTCCTGCCGCCCGACATAGGTGCTCCCTGTGTTTCTATCGAATATGAGCGCTCTAGGTCCAATTTAATTTTTTTCGCACAAAACCCCGCCCCATGTGGGCTAAGTCCGGTCTTGCGACCCACCATGAGTGTTCCCACCTGCTGCCTGTACACTCACCAGATTTGAACGCTCTAGGTCCACGGGAGCAGGAGTTATGAATTTCTGGTCGGACACACACATACGCACACGCACAGGACCTTAGCGCGTTATATATAGTAGGGCGTTTGGAAAGAATGGATCTTACCAATGAGGTTCTTCTGGTTAACACCCAAAGAGACAACGTTAAACAGTAGTTGGTTGGAAATGTTGTGTTGAGTGTTGTGCGGCGGGACCGTGCACTACTGCAGTTAGACTTCTTTTCAAGATTGGGATGGGTCACCAACTTTGTTGTGCTCTTCGGTCACTTTAGGTCAGTTTTGATACCGACGTTATTGGGTGTTCGTGGACTAATATGTAGGTTACACCATGTGAATAAAAGGAACTAATAACTAAACGCTTTGACATAATCAGTTTTTTCTTTAAAATTATCCGCTCCTTTGCCATTTTTTACAGGTCTAATGTGAAGAACAAGGAATATGATATTCAGTCCGATCTGACGTATAAACCTCGATATAAAATGGTAAAAGTGTGGGGGCATGACTGTAGAGTTGTACTAAAATTGTATAACCCATCAAGTATGGCTCACGCTGCAATGTTGCGCTAAATTGATTTGGTTTGTTTGCACTGAAACATATAAGATGAAATATGCCGTGGTGATGAGTTCTTTGAGGAAATGCCACTGCTCGATTTTATCCAAAAACACCGATAGTGCTATTTGAGGCAGTGGGTAAACCTGGGCAATGACTTGGATGTGATGTAGGATTCTCCTCAATTTTTCCGTAATTCGTCCAAACTGGTCAGGAAAACTACGAGGGGTAAGGAGACCTCTTCCTTCAGTCATGAGTGATCCGTAGGCCCTGTATGCTTTCCGCGACCTTTTTCCAGTGCTTCATTTCCGCTCGTAGATGATGAAGAGGAATGCGAGTAAAGAGCAATGTTGCTTGAATACGAGCTTTCCGAGCAGGACAATTATGGGATAAGAAGTTTACATGTTGTAGATATGGCTATTTTGATGCACGACTCGGGCGTCTCCTTTCGGTACTGCTTTCACTGGGATTTTTCGTAGCCGGAAGTTTCAAAGTGGCACTATGCCTCCCTCGTCCTCCATTCTCCTCCTGCACTTTGCCTGGACGAAGAGAACAAAGACTGGGCAAGTTTTTTTACGTTTTGTCCTATGTTGGAATTGACGGCCGTAGTCAATATCACCCAACAACCGCATGCACCTGACCAGAACATGCTTGAATCGCTATCTGACCTTCAAAGCGTTCGAATACGAAGTTTACAAATGCATTACTCTGCCTCCTTTCTTTACTCGAACATTCCTTGTTTTTCTTCACTGCCTTTCGTTTGATAATGATAAACTGTTCAGGGCGTGGCCCTCCAATCATGCACTGCTCGGTACGACGTTTCCTTGGTTTCATTTGGATATACTCGAGTAGCCATTATGATATGTCCATCTGGTCGTCATGTATTATGCTTGCGCTTGTTCTCGCATGTGAGTACAGACACAATGATTTTCCAAGTTAAAAGCACGGTTCACGATAAAAGTGGCACTGAGTTCTTCCCATAGGAGTACTCAGTGGCCCCCAAGGGTAATGGAAAAGACTCTCTCGGCCCAAAAACTCGAAGGTTAGGGTATTGTGGAAAGTCCTGTCCGGCTAGCGCGGCCTTCCCGCCCATAGATCGATGTCACGTCAGACGAGTGTCGAGGCGTTACAGATTGCAATTATTCGTTCTAGGACCCACCACACAGTTAGCTGATTGTCGAGTGATGAGGCGCTGTTTTTCTTCCATTCTTTTTTCACTCTTTTATTCTTTTTGCTGCCGCAGTCCCTTATCTAACTTTCTACAACAAGAGGCTGAAAAAGTAAGCTATTTTGCAGTTACTGGGGTTTCTTGTTTACTCATGCTTACAAAAGAATGAATTTTTGCTTACCGTAGTCAGTTATTTCCTCCAGTTCTCACACGTGGGGGACGGTACGAACGTGCGTCCGAGGGTGCGCGCGGCAAATTGCGCGGCGAAGTTCGTGACGATTTGTACGACTGCGGGCACCAATTTTCGGGGCACAAACTCAAAGTAGTGTAGTTAAGTAGAGTCGGATGATCCTCCTAATCCACTCTATTTGAAATTTGGGCCCCAATGACAAGCGCCGAACTCGTTCATACCATTACGAACTTCGCCGCGCAATTTGCCGCGCGCATCCTCGGACGCACGATCGTACACATACCCCTCACACGTACGCAATGACCCACATTGTATAGCTCGTCCAAACGCCTGACTCTTCATTCTTTTGGTCTCATCTCGTCCAGCCCCCTTTTAAACTATTTTTTGAAGCTTTTTCACTTTGGAAACACTGATTCATGCAGTTCCTTCGCCTTCATCGCGCTATTTTCCATCTTATCTTCCATTTTTCGTCATAATCTGGATTGCCCAAAATTATCGTGAACTGTGCCTATAACCTGTCTTTCTTACCTATTTTTTTGCAATTAACCCGCTGTTCGACATATGACTTCCTGAAGGATTGCTTTGCTACCCCCTCAACTATAATTTGCTGCTGATGTTTATCATGAACAGAGAAGTATGGGTCTATTATTATCTATTTAACCATCGGTTCGAATCCTATGATGATTCCTACTGATGGTCCATTAAGAGTAAAGTCGGTAGCTACAACATGGTTGGAGAGAAAGGCAGTCATAATAGTTGGAATGAGGTATGTTTTCGATGGAGTTCCACCTAGATCAATGAAGTTTCCCCCGTCCACAAAAGAAGCATAGTCGAATTCCAACAAAAGTTGGGAATCATGACCTTTTTTAGGCATGATACCAAAAACGCATCAAGACGTCTGACGCTTTTAGCGGTAGTCCAGTTCGTGGCGTATCCCCCATCCCCCTCACCACACACGCACGCAAAAAAGGCTGATCAACGTCAGCTATGTTTTCTATCTTCTCTAATACAGTGATAGTTTTTCTTTACATCTGTTTTCCTGCTCAAATAGGATAAGAAAGTTAAGTAAATGTGAAAAACATGAAATAAATATAACAAATATAATTTAACATAAATATGAGAAAAGTACAAAAATTGAATGTCGAATTGATAAGCCAGAAATTGGTGCTTCTTGAAATTACAGGCAGCGCGAAGGAGCGTTAGGCCATGATGATTTTCAATGGTCCATTGAACGGCGCTTTACAACCGCTTTTTAGGGATCTGTTGGTAAATGGCTTTTTCAGGCGCACGATGTGCTTCACGTTGGGAACTCTTAGAATGAGGTGCTCGCCAAAAAATGTTCCCAGGAGTTCGAGATCTTTCACAGAAGTGATCTAAGGGGTTCGAGATCTTTCACATTTTTCGAAAAGCATTCTTCTTGATTTGGTACGTCTTGGTGGAAAAGACGTGCTATCATCAGTGCCATATCGAGTAATAGTGACTGACTGTAAAAGGTGGATGGACGTAAATTCTGGGATTCATCGATGAAAATTTACTAATTGTAGAATTGAATTCGCGTGGAAATGTTCAGTCTCGTCCACAGATATCTTCCAATCATCGGGTTCGCCTTTTCAAAACATAGCACCCATACCAACAAAATGGCGGAACGCGAATAATGGCATTATCGCGATGCAAAGTGCCTCTCCCACTCCTCCTCCTCTCCGAAATGCTAGGTCGAGATGATACTACTTATTATTTGCGACGAGTTATCTGAAGCTTCCATGTTAGCATTATTGTTTTTGAAAGCGATCTCATGAGCATCACTGGTGAAGTAATTTCCGTTCCCAACTTGGCGAAATTGGGGAGAGAGCACTGATGCGTGTAGCACCGTGATTTAATAGTCGACACCCTCCTTCATCCATAATATCCCCCCTCTGGCCCTTCTCAAGGCTCTTCTCCTCTCAATAAGTTTTCGTTGAAAGTCTTTGAAGAAAGTTTCATACAACACAAGTGTTTTATTTTCCTTGAATCCGGCTGGAAATTTTGGGCAGTCGGTGAGATACTCTTGTGGCTTTCATCGCTAGCGGTGCACCTTTTTCCAAGTTAAGTGAAAAACAAACTTTGTGCCCCATCTACGTTTTCCGCGAATGCCGGTAGGTCCCGCAATGACCAACTACTTCGCTTCTCCGTCTGAATAACCAAAGCGGAGCTTCGCTACGTTTGCGTATACCTGGCACGCATAGGTCTGTGCACAATCCCTTTGTTTTTTCTGGCCTCAGCAAAAAAACCGCCCGTGGGCGGAGCTCCGCTGAGCCACATGAGCTCTTTTGTGCTCTTGCGGTATGCCCAACCCTTCCCAAACTTGACCCGACTTTTAAAGGTGCTTCTCCAGGTAATATCGCATTTCCGTACAAAGTAAACAGACAAAAAGACATACGCAAGTGCCTTATATATAGTAAGGACTAGTTAATGCTTTTAAGAGTCCTATTCCTCCGTAGCCTACACTACCGCTCAAGGAGCCGCTCACGTTGCATTCCGAATCTGTCGAATACTGAAATCATCGAACTTTTACAAGGATCGTTAGCTTAGTACAGAACACGTGGACACGAGAAATTCAATTTTAAACATGAAATAAATGAACAATGAATAAACGGAAATAATGGAACATGCACAGAGGTGGGTGGCGTCGTAAGCAAAACTTCTTAATAAATTTTCATATCAGCCCAGACGCCGAAAAAAAAGCAAAAATGAGGGATGGGTCAAAAAGTGTAGTGATGGAGACTCACTGGCGGTGTGCAGAACGTTCTTGCACTGGGCAGTACTTCCCTAATAAATACGTATCTTGATTTAATGAAGGCATGGAGGCAAAAAAAAAAAACAAAAAACAAAAGGAGTGTGCACGACCCTTTGCGAGCTCAGCATGTGTGAACTCAGGAAGCTCCATCCACGGTGGGGGGAGGGGGCGTGCATTCAAATAGAAGCTATTTTTTAACAAAAAAAGTCTGCAACTGGTGCAAGTCTGATCAAAAACGGCCTAGAATGCGGAAAAAAGTGGTCAGAAATGATAGAAGAAATGTGGCTAAGTCTCAAAGTGGATAATGATTCTGTTCCAAAAAGTTCATGAAACATGAACTTGTAACCCACGACAGCCATGGCAACTATGGCAAGGTTCTCAAGGAGCGGAACTAAGATCAGAAATTTCATCTCTATTTGTTTGCTATGACCCACGCGTTGCTGTGCTGAGCCCAGTCGGTTATATATACCTATGAAAAATTCGGATAATAGATCCAGTTTGAAGATTTTGTGTGAAATGATATCTTTTGTAAGAAAAAGCGGTAATTGCGTTTATTTGGCAATATCTTCGTATATTTGTTATGGAGAACTAGGCTCTTTTTGTTTTCTCGGCAGTCCTGATTTGTTCAATTGCTTTCCCTCTTCTCCTTTATTCGGAGGAATAAGTACGGGCATAGGGCTTACAAGCTCCGCAAAGGTCATTTAGTTGACGAATAGCCATGGGAGCCATTGTTGTCATAGCTATTATGATGCTTTATGGACGGCCAACAAATCAGCCGTGGCGACAGCAGCAGAATCGGCCTTCATGACTGTCAACTTCGCTCGCGTCACGAATTCCACTTGCACATTTCTATTATCTCGTTGAGGCTGTTTTACGATGATAGCTGTTCATTTTGGCTGCAGTCACTGTTGCCATCATCGTTCTATTAGTGGTGAGTGGTTACTGACTACCGCCCGACCGAATACCTGTTTCGGTAGTTGAGACGTGTGTGTGTCGTCTTGATTTGGCGTCGTGCTCTCTATGTCGTGGTCGACGGCGTTTTCCGTGTCACCCTTCGAATCTCTTCCACGTTATAGTCTCGCGCTCCGTCTACTCGTTTCCTTTCTCAATCGCATCTGCTGCACCTGATCACTTATTGATTATCACATAGACACATCTATTCGTTCTTCCTACCAATTTTCGGATACCTTCAATATGGAGTTCTCAAAAGTGGGAGGACTATTGGTTTTGTAAGGTGATTATACTTAACTGGGTATGCTTAATTGAGTGGTTCTCCTCTATAAAAAAAAATGCTGAAACCATATCAAAACTCTACATGGGATCAAGGTTGTTTGGATCGGGAATACGGTAAGGAATTTCGACGTTGACTTATACCCCACTAACTCTCGATAGCGCCCGAAGAATAGGTCCCCGAGAAGAGGGATAGGATTTGCTGGCCCTCCCAGAAAGCCTAGCATTTCATGTCTTTGAACTGCCAAGTGAAGATGTTCTTATTATAAAAAAAAGGAAAAGGAGTCAAACCTCTAGGCCAGTTTTTTTCCGCTCGTCCTATCCTTCATCCTATCGCTGCCAAACTTGTTTCTCAGAAAGCCTCCTTTTTATAGATTCCTGACAATTTTAGCGAAATAGACTGACGTAGACATGATTAGTTGTAAAAATGGAAGGCTCCTCACATGATCAGTTGTAAGAATAATCCCAGAATCCTCCCATAATCTCCCTGAATTTCCATTTCTCTGTTTTCTGCCAAATTTTTCTCCAATGAATTATGGAGAACAAGTTTTGAACTTTCTTTTTAGTCTGTATAATTCCCTAAAAATATTCGTAAACAAGCTACTATGCTTTTGACATGCAGCGTCTTGTGAGTGAAATATTCTTTTTGGAATTCTTCTTGGAAGCGGATGTCTACCAATACTTGGTGATATTTTTCGTAATATTTTTGACTACACAACGGGATAGATGCGATCCAAAGAAAGATTTCTTTGTCCTGACTGCCAGATACCGTACAAGAACAAAGCTTCTACTAATGCTTCAGATCTAAACTGGTGGCGAGAGAGTACCAAGAAAAATGGATATTTCCATTTAAAAAAAACTGTAATCTTAAAACTGTAATCTTGTTGTCTTTGGGCTGTGTCTCTTTTTCTGTAATGTTCACGTAGGCCTCAGTTTTTTGTTTTCATCTGCTTTCAATTGCCCTTGTTGGTTCCAACGGCATGCAGTTGTGCAGTGCAGACTATTTTGTATTAGCTCATTATTTATTATCCAATGTAGTAGTTATAGTTGTGGATAGCGGTAATGGTATTTCTTCGATCGAAAAAGTGAGAAAGGTTAGATGGGATGATTTTGAAGGTTGCTAAGAGTTGAGTTCACGATTCGTCCCTGCTGCTGTTACTGTTGTGCTTATAATGTAACATTGACAGAGAAATCGAAAGACTTTCAGCGACTTTTCAGAGCACTGGAAGTGAGCAAATCGAATTTGTAGTCGCCCTCCCCTTGCTTGGGTCAGATCTGTCTCTCCTGACCCCTCCCATTTCTAATTTCCCTCTATTCAGACGTCACGCGAAAAACGAAGAAACCCTCACGTCGTCGCTTCGCCAACTTTGACTTGAATTCAATTTCATCCTTCTACTTCCTTTTATTTCTCTGATAAGTCGCATCTACACGATATACCTGAAAACAGCCACTGCTGCCGCCGGGTTTCGCTGTGCAGGTTAGAGCAATAGCCCGAGGTGCTAGTCTAAATTTACCCGCCTTCTGTCTCTATTATCAATACGTGGGACTAGGGTTTCATGAAAGTGAGATTCAATGTTTATTCGATGTCCAAAGTAAGTAGTTGTAAGACCCCAATGCGTGTTTGTGATGATAATATTTATTCATCAGTGGTAATGTTTGGCAATAGAGTATCCGTGTTGCGCCATCTTACACGCACGGTCTGTGATTCAAAACCCGAATCTATAATCACCAAAGTCAACCAAGACTTCCATCCTTCCGGGGAAGGTTCATTGTACCTGACTCCTTTGAAATACTGACTGACTTTGACTTTCGTCCGTAAGATGCTCAATAATTCCCGAAGACTGTTTATGCGCTTCCGAAGTTACGTAAAAATCTGTCGAATTCAGATTTATCACGAGTGATCACAGCAGTGGTATTACATCTTCAGCTCAAGAGTTGCATACCTTTTTTACGTTTCTGTAAAACACTTCATAAATTACATTAATGCCACGCAGAGCAGAAACAGAACAGTTAAAATATATCGGTCTAAAAGTAAAATTAGTACATATTAGTAATGATCTCAGCTCATTTACTTATGATAATCTCAAATTATATATCGTCGACATTACTATACGCCGATACATATACAAATTTGATAATATTCAATAAGGGGACCAGTAAATTTTTGCTTCCAAAACGAAACAAAGTTCTGTGCTTCGTGTTGTGCTGTTGTTTTGTGTTTATTACATAAATTGCACTGGAATCAGAAGTGACTATAGATACTATAAGTTCAACAACTACTTGCTCCATTTGACCGATTACCTATTAACTAACAGCTTTTGTGTTTTTGAAAATGACATTCGTAAGCAGGGAAAAGGCGTTCCTCAGGTAGGCAACTTCAGTCCTCTTCTGGCCGATCTCACTTTTCGATAATGAAATATGTGTAAGTATGTAAAAAGAGGTTCATTGAGAATAAGCTATTTATTTCATCAAGATATATGAATGATCTATTAATATTACAGAATCAGGCTGAATCAGATATAGAACAGTCGTTCTTCTGATCTATGAGGATACACTTAGCTTTAAAAAACATTTGGATGAGAGAAATGAGAGCTATTTAAACTTAAATATTAATGTATCCATTGGTAGAATAATGTCATCAGATTCTCTCGTGTCCTTAGATGTCACTAGTGGTACTAATATTTCTATTACCAGTAAAGCCTTTGTTTTATAGGGAAACTTTGAGAACTGCCGACACGTGTTCTAGCATTTAAGCGTTCAATACAAGAGTATTGGGAGTGTTGGGCGTTCTCTTGGGAATGGATATAAAAAGAAAATTACAGTTACTGTTTTTGCTAAATGTATGTAAATATAGGAATGAACTTATTTGATACAAATGTTCTATTACGAATAATATCAATAACATTACCAAATTTTTTGAAGGAATTATGAAAATTTTCAACAATCAGTAAGCAATACCAATAGCACATTATTTTCCATTCTTGTATTATATTAGGTTGAGTAAAAAGTTTTGATCGACCTTCGTCTCTTTTTTCGAAGGACCGCTCGGAAGGACTTCGTAATGGGCTATGGTAGATCGATCTCTACCCTGTATTTTTAAAAGGGTATATAAGCATCCCCTTGGAAGTGCTTCGCAAAAATGACATCAACCTTCAACTGGCGTCCGAAGCTGTCTGAGAGCTATCGTCTATCACGAATTACTGTAAGGGCATAATCCACCGACGGCTGTCGCAAATATCTATGGTGCATCCAGAAGGGTCACCGTATTTCAGTCCACGGGTGCCTCATGACGAAGCACCTCCAAGACTAACAGAGAAGTAGACTATGTCCGAGGAAGGTTTTACTGTGTCTTCGGTGGACATTCTCAGGGAATGCTCTACATTGGATACCTTACTGAGAGCTTCACCGTGACCGCCGAGATTTACGCTTTTCAGCTACAGAGTTTGGTCGACGTTGTACGAAGGAAGCGTCCGCAGCGTGGAAATGTTTGCCTTTTTCACGACAGCGCTCAACCGCATGCTGCGAAATCATTTTGTCAGTAAATTGCCATACTTAGATGGGCAGTGCTAACCCATTCTACTTATTCGCGAGGTCTCGCTCCGTCTGATTACCATTTGTTTCTTGCTCTGAAACGTCACCTCCGCGATAGAAATTTTGATGACTGCCCGAGCTCAGAGAGGAGATCTCGAGCTTTTTCGAATCGTGGCCGTCACCCTTCTAGGCTTCAGGACTCAAGAAACTGCCGGTTCGTTAGACGTATGCTTAGGACAACGATGGAGACTATATTACTAATCGAGATCCTCTTTCAATGGAAATAAGACTTTTTAAAGTGAAGATTGAAAAGCCGATCAAAACTTTTTACTCAACCTAATACTTTGTTTAACTATGTATATATCGAACAATGCAATTTACTCATTTCTTTGCCCACTAATACCAAACAAGATGAGCCCCAGGGGAAGGTGGAAGTGGTGATTCTTCTGGTAAAGAGACAAGAGGGGCCACTTTTCACTTCGTTTTATTATTTGTTATTTTCTTACGTTTTTCATATTGATTTACCAAGTTCCACTATTCCATTTTGTTACACTTTGCTTAATGTGCATCGGATGACCAATGCATGCCCTTGTATAGGTCGCATAGTCATTCAGTAGCCATTACGTACGACTCTAAACGGGAGTGTGGTGCGAGGGCGTATTCCAAGACGAATTGATTATCGCCAAAGACTTAATCCTTCATCCTTTTACAATTTATGACATCAAGCATAATATCCGTCTTACATTTATTTGTTAAATTGTATGAATTAGTGGCAAGAACTCAGTGCCTATTTGTCACAAAAATTACCCGTCAATAATAATGACTATTTTTATTTACTTCAGTATTGAGCAAAAATAACACTGTTCGAGTTGTGCCTTTATGGCTTTCGATTTTCAAGTCGATATGCGTGACACATCTCGAAGGGTTGAGCGAAGCGCTTCGTAATTTATTGTCCCTATTTTCTTATGATGCGAGTCATATATGTGGTGCGATAGAACACGACTGAGAAAATCGATCTGTAGAGTGAGAAAAAACAAATAGACAAGTAAGATTATCAACCGGCGAAGTAATATGTATTTTTAATACGTGGACTGAAAGATCGAGAATAATTCAAGTAGATTGAGGTCGCTATTAGTAAGCGGGAAGTGAAAAATCGGCCAGGAAGGATACATTAGGAAGAATTGGCAAGTAGGGTGAGAGGGTGACGAGAAGAGAATAGATAAATTACGGGTACCTTACATTTCAACCTCTTCATCAGAAAAATGGTGGAATCTTTTGTTTCATCCACAATTTTGTTTTTGGCATTTGCCATCCATTTTGTATGGCAAAAGGGGTTGAACGATTTTTGGCTACCTCAGCGGGAGCAGAGAAGAACTGCATATTCCCGAGCACTATGGAAAGGAGCCTCAACGTCGTGACAGCCCATTTGAGACATGCATTTTTGTCAACAAAATTTATGCAAACTACCTGTTTGTTCTTATTACTTTCGCAGCTATTCTTTCTACTCACGCGGAGTCATCACAATTTAGTCTCATTTTATGTCAACCGCTATGGCATCACCACTTATCTGACTGACATAAAGGTATTGTAGTAAGGGCATGCTTAAAAGTTCGAATTTTCGGTCGGTCACACATTCTAGTCGAATATGTAATGGGAGAATATGTAATGTGTCAACCTAATCCTTGACAGTTTTTATTCTTTCAGTTACCATATTTCTTAGGAACTATGAGATAGGAGCCGTCACCTGGTGAAAGATACTAGTTTTTCTGGCAAAAACCATCATCTTCATAGCAACTCCGTTCAGAGGCACTCTTAGCCATCTCGTTTCTTTTTCGATGTTTTTCTCATAGTAATGGCGTGTTCACCAGCAATACCGAACTATCACTTCGAGGACCCTAACACGAGTCATCCCAGTCTTCATTCCATTAAAAATGGAATTGTCAAATTTTGAACGGAACCGAAACACTTAGTGGCTAACCAGGGAAGGGTTTCAAATTCCCATAGCTTGAATAGAGACTGGGTATATCGATAGGGCTTGGAAAGGTATTAACAAATATGGAAATTAAAACTGCAAAATGAGTTTACCAAAGAAAGTTGTGAGCGTTCAAAGTTAGCATGCTTAAAGCATGGAGAGATAGTGCCAAATGATAAGCTCACTTGCCCGCAATGGCCATAAGGGTCACCGTAGCGTAGTGGCAGTGCTCTCCCTCTCCATGTGAGTGAGGAGGGTTTGCCCCCCCCCCCGTTGTCGTTTTCGCTTTTGCAAAAAGTGCTCGCATCAGAATAAAGGCTTCTAAGCCGTTTTTCCTACTAATTTAAGTCAGCTCTTTGTTCCGACTATCATTTGCGATCACCTATCTATCACCTATCACCACACTTATTTGAAATTTCTTGAGGTGGCGGGGGAAACCCGAATCACTTTAAACAGATATGCGTGAAAAACTGAATATTGATGAAACAATCCAAGAAAATGAGTGAAGCAGACATGTTTTTCACAGAATGCAAACTTCATATGTACATGCTGTTTCTCTACATTCCGTAAATAAAACACGCAATCGATTCGAGACCAACAAGAGTACACGTTTTCTTCACACATTTTTTGGTTTGCTTCATCGATGTTGAGTTTTCTCGCGTGTCTGTGTACCAAGACTATCTTACTTTGGGTAAGAGTATGTGTATTTCGACGTTTGAAAATGAAAGAGCCCTACAAAAATGACGTAGAGAAATTTAAAATAAGTGCGAAGATAGAATAATAGATAGGTGATCGCAAATGGCATCCAAAACAAAGCGCTAACTTAAATTAGTAAGAAAACACGATTAGTCTGCTGTATCGAGCCTCATAGCTCACCTGAAGAGGGAAAACACTGCCACTACGCCAAGGTGAACCTTGTGGCCATTGCGGGCAAGTGCGCTTATCAACTGGCACTATCCCTCCTGCCTTAAGCATGCAAACTTCGAATGCTCACAACTTTTTTTGTAGACTCACTTACTTAGCAGTTTTAATTTCCTTATTTATTTGTTAATAGTTTCAAAGCCCTATCGATATACATAGGTCTCTATACCAAGTTCCATAGGAATTCGAAACCCTTTCCTGGTAAGTCCTCTGGAGTTGGGCGCAACACCTCATGACCTCCTCCACTTAATCATTCAGCGAAAACGGTGGCAGGGCTTGAATGTGGCTAACTTCGATTGACGGGTAAGCCAAATTGTCACTGACCAAAGAAAAATTTTGTAAATGGAGCACAGGGGCCTTGGTTACTATTATTGTTAGAATGGGAGTATTTGGAAAGATGCGTTATACCTGGAAGGACAGTCTTTCCCAGTATTCCCGTTTGTTCTTTCAGTATCCATAATGATGTAACCGTAAGTACATTTAGAACTCTCGGGATTCAATTGAAAACTCATGGTTTCTCTTGAAATAACCGTCTAACTGACAATACATGGTTGAAAGGAAGTGATGATGATGGCCGAACTTCCTTTTTTCCCCATCCCTCGACTTACCACGCACAACTGCAAAATTATGTATATATTCTGTCGATACAGAGGAATTGACAATTTTTCAAACGATGTTCATATAGTTTTTTATTTATGAGGATAACACTAGTTTTGTAGAGATCAACCTGAAGAGGAGAGAAACTCGATTTATGTCCGTGTTGAATATGTTTCGTTTTTCGAAAAGAGTCTGTGAGAGCCGTTCCGGAGGAGTCTGAATGAGGATATGCCGTAAACTTGAAGTGACTGCAATTGGGAAACGGTAGCTCTGTTGAGATTTCACAGGCGGTTGGGGCATGTTCTGAAGAATTTGTGGATGCGAGAAAAGAAGACGCCTTCTTTTCTTCTTATTTTCTCTTCTTCTTCCTTTCTTTAGTTAACTGCTTTGCTTTCTCAATGCAAACGCTAAAGTTGTGGTTGCGCGAGATAAGAAACGAGTTCAGACTGTTTGCTATGGTTCTCGATTGAAGAAAAGCCTTTTATGATAGACAAACCCATCATCCACCTGCTTTTATGTCTCCGTATTCTCATTATTTTGGAAGTGAGCTGCATGTGGAGCTGGAGGCACACTTCGAGATAATTTGGATTTTGAGGTAACATTTTGAGGCGAAAATAGTGCCTCAAAATGGTACCTCAAAATCCAAATTATCTCCTTGGGAATAGTCCCTGTGGTGAAGGAACCGAGTTTCCAGTTCCCTCGAGCCCTCTGGGTCAAGCAAGTCTTCAGCAATATAAGTCATTCTAGCTAGGCTTATACTAGACATTGTACAGAAGATCTTTATTCAGTCAAAACCCAACACATAAATTCAGTGCGTGGCGTATACCAAAACAGAACTTATCAGCGTTTACAGGCAAATCCGTCTGATCTTGTAGCCTCCATGGCCACTCCAGCGTTTCCTCTCCGTACCAGTTGAAGATTGCTTGTTCTTATTTCCGACAGTAGCGTAGCAAATTGGTGCTTTCTATTAGTTTTCGGCGGAGGTGGTGTAGTGGCAAGTGGCGCACTATATCACACGCACGGTCAGGGGTTTGAATCCCGGATCGATGCCCGCTTAGGCCAACCAAGCCTTCCATCCCTCCGGGGTCGGTGAATTGGTACCAGACTCGTCCGGGAGGATAAAAGCACTGACTTGTACATCGGCTGGCCACCGCAAGTCATTGTATAGGCAACATACGCACTCATTACGCCACTACGATTCTGAATGGAAGTCGTGTGCGGGGGCGCATCCCTCAGACGGGATTGATTAACGCCAAAAACTTTATCCTTTATCCTTTATCAGTTTTCAGGGAATTGTGGTGTAAGTTGGTCTCGTGTCTTTTTGGGTGTTCATTCGCCCTGCGATGTGCTTGGCGGATGGACCATCGGTGTTCTGCTACTTTTCATCTTTGGTACGTGATAAAACGGTTATCTTTTTTGCATTAAGAAAACTTTTGATTGCTCGAATGCAACGAAGGCTAGGCACCGAACGGTCTCAGAGGACGTATCGGCTGTTCGGACGCTGCCATTTCATGCTCCATCTAATGAAAAGGTCATTGCAGGAGGGTTCTCTGATAAGCTTTATGATGCATATGAAGCTAGTTCTCGTGACGACCCTTCATTTTTCGTCTATTTCTACACTTTCGTTCTGCTTCTACTATGGATTCATCCTAGAGCGTGGCCAGAGACGCAGAGTTATTCGGAGGTTGGCGAAGTTACAGTCCTTAGTGGATTCTGTTTGCTTTTCGCTCTCTTGGTCCTTAGTGGTTTCGCTAGGGTCTTTGAATTACACCTGGTGTCTGGGTGGCAGTAGTTACGACTGCGAGACGACACGAAATAATTTCAGTTTTTCGTTAACACGA
The DNA here is from genome assembly GCA_000469685.2 of Haemonchus contortus. NCBI lineage: Eukaryota > Metazoa > Nematoda > Chromadorea > Rhabditida > Trichostrongylidae > Haemonchus > Haemonchus contortus. The sequence goes on from LS997564.1 coordinate 42,905,136, forward strand.
CAAACAAATAATACGTTCAAGAGAGAATGAGATGAGGAGAAATTCAAAAAAAAAACCGCCAACAAGTCGGGCATACGATTCAGAGTGCTGTAATCGAAGAGAGAATCCGGATGCACAGTGTTCGCACACCTGCAGGGGGAGGGGGGAGGCTAGCAACAGACGATTGTACTTCTGAAGATTGTATTATGTATATATATACATATATATATACATATATATATATATATATATATATATATATATACAGTGGATACAGTGGCACCCCTATCCTTACAGATTGTTTTACAGATCGAATAGAGGGTGAGTCGAGTCCTAAAGGTATGGTCGGGATTCTATGTATCCCTGTCCACTCGAAATCTACCAATCATACTTAGTTATTTGTTTGTTTTTCGACGAAAGTGGTTCAGCTGGTGAGCAAACCATGGAGGCTGCGTGATCAGTTCACTCAGCTGCTTCTTGAACCGATTGGGCTGATCACACAGTCTTGCAGTAAATTCATTGGCGGGAGCCCTATCTGGTAGAATGAATGAAGCTATGGCTTCGAACACATGTGCTACACAATAGTCTCATCCAAAGAAGGTAAAATGCAATACTTTTCCTAGCTCATTTGATTGTAAAATCTCTTTTCAGCTTGTCTGTGTGCTGTCGGGAACGGGAGCAATTTGGAGTGGGCGAGTTTTCCATGTTGGTGGTGAAATGCCGTCGATTAGCTTGGCAGAGGAAAGTCCCAACGCTCCAGTCTACTTGTACTTCATGAGATTCTTTTTGGGTGAGCGCTATCATACATGTATTCCGTAGTTTGATGACTAAGTCCTGCTCTAGTCTGATTGTGTTTTCAAGGTGTGATGATGGTTTTGAGCTGCCGAATGGTTCTGAAATTTATCGCAAAACCAATGGTTCAAGGGCTGTATGGCGCGTTCGAGTTGAAATACTATTCCTACTCGGAAATGTGTCGCGATTTAGGTGATTTACAGCCGACCAAGAGGTATACAAATCGGATGAGGTTCAAACCGATTCTTGGTGCAAAGGTGAGTTTGCTACTGCTACCATAACTCGAATTCAGATATCAGCTGGTGAAAGGTGAGCCCGTGAAATGTCAGTTTTGACTTGTAGGAAGAAAGGGGTAGAGCAGAGGGGTGGAGTAGCTGGGGAAATGGGCTTAGTGCTTAGAAATACCCAGCTTTTGGCAGGAAAAATTTCAGACCGGAACTTCGCATGGGAGCTTGGTGAAAGCTCCTTGGATTGGTGAGAAAGGGGTCTTCATTGGTGGGCTAGGTACGCTTTTCAAATAGGGGTGGGGCTGGATGTATTCAGAACAGCGAACCTTGCATTGCATCTCCTCGTTTGATTCACGAGTTGTCCAGGATAAGGAAGATCTTGCAAATATTGGAAAAAGTGTGCTTTCTTGGGAACATTCCCTGAACTAAAGAAACTTTTTACAGGAAGTGACTGCTGATGCTATACCATATGATGTTGATTTACCGGTGAAGTTCATCGTCTACTCAATGGTTGGATTCTTCGTCTCTGAAGCGTGTCCGATGATTTTTGCTCAACTAAATATCTAACACGATATCACTTATCATTTTAGTATCTCTTAGTACGATAGCTTGGATGGGATTTTTCATGCATAGAAATCTTTTTTTTTTTGCTGGAATCCTCTTTCTTCTTTGTTTATCCTTTCATTTCGGCGCGTTCTCCTTAATTTATTACACCATTTCAATGAACATTCCGTATTTTTCACTTCAAATGATTCTTTATTTTATACAGTATCTCGTGATATTTCTTAAATAGCCTTTCTTTCATGTATGCTGATCCATCTAGTCGATAATCGTTAAGCACGGATTAAAGATCACTCCCTCATGTGTTTAATGCCTGTTGCGATGCCGTCACGTTTATGTCGCTTCATATTTCATCCCGTCGTGCAGTTTTTCAGTCGTTTTTCAAAGTGAATCTTTCTAATATGGTTGTGCAGGTGAGGCGGTGATCGACGCTGGTGACGACGACGGCGGTGATTCGGTGGCTATTCCCCCACCTCCCTCAGCAAAGCTACTCGTCACAAACAACAACAATAACAACATAGCAACAGTGAAATGGCGTCCAGCAAGCGGCCGCCAGAGGACGACTCGAAGTTGCCCACCTACCGATTAGTTGTCATAGGAGATGGAGGAGTTGGCAAAAGTTCGCTTACAATCCAATTTTTTCAGGTGAGTTTTTTCGTTAACCAAGATTATCCCTAATCATGTTGTAGTTAGAGCCACATTTGTGACGCTTTCATTGTTTTTTAAATCTTTGCTTGAATCTGCGGAACATCTCCACGTTACAGAGTTAAGCATGTGAATTTAATGAAACTTGTCCTGTTTTTCATCTGACGGCAGATGAGATCATTGATTCTGACTAGAGACAGTGTGGTTGTGTTCGATATACTTTGGCTTTGAGAAATAAGCATGAGGTGGTGAACTTACTAAAGGAGAACAAGGATGTGAGAGGGGAGAGGGGGGAGTTGGTGATTTGCCTATGTTACTCCTTGGCATCATTGGAAGAAATGGGAGAAGAGGACAGGATTCAACCAACCTTCATCTACAAAGAGCTTTTCTTCGCTATCCATGACATTTTCCAGGAATTTTTCGGTCCGGGTAATGCTTTGTCGAGCTTGCGCGAAATGTTTTTCGTACTATCAAGTTGTAAACTGGATCTCTCGTCAGATAGAATGTGAAACACCTGAAAGCGACGGGAGTGCATTACAAGGAAACGTTTATTTGTTTTGATTTGATGTTTGTTAACTACTACTATTTCGTCGCAGCTCGATGCGAATTTTCACGAGGTTGGGGAGTTATGGACGAGACTCAAACCCGCACTTGTGCTATACAGTATGCTATACATTTATTTGTGTTCTTCTATGGTAATATGGCTGTGCGACAGCCACGTAGCGCAGTCCAAGTGAGGTTTTCTCTCGAATACATTGCTGGTATGATCAGGATCACTCTCACGACTATTGTTATCATATTTGATAGGCTGAAATGAATGAGGGGTCAAGTAAGCAGCGACAGGTGAACGCGGTTGAGCCGTGATGAATGATGAAAGAGTCAGGGTGGCTGACCCAGAGGGCCCAAACAAACTTTGGTTGAGCTGAGATAATGGGAGAATCAGTTTACTTGAACCAATTTAATCTATGGTCGAGCCGAGGCAACGGAAGAATCAGTTCAGAACACCAGTAGGGAGCCAGTTAAGCCTATCACGAGTACCTGAATAACTTCTAGTCAAGCTGAGATTATGAAATGGTCAGAAACCAGTCTGGTGCCTTCTCCCCAAACAGCGTGTCGCGCTCGTCGCCCTCGATCGCGCGCTATAAAGGAAAGGATTTGAATTCCCAGTGGAAGCATGCGGCAGTCGCCACGAAACCACTGCCGTTGGCCATGGGAATTTGAGGAGGAGTTCCGTCACCCGTCAGAAACAGAGCCTGACAAACTTTTAGTTAGGCTGAGATAGAATCAGAGACTCAAACCTGTGTGCAGTGCAGAATTCGGTAAATTGATCAAGCTAATCGGGACAAATTGAGCATTAGATTACATTACTGCATTGTTTTCTACAACTTGAACATTGCACTATTTTGATTTCTAGTTTTATTGTTGTTTATTTTATTATTAATGCTCTACAGAAGTAGCATGATCTATTCAACTATCCCACCATATATAACGCGCTAAGTGTGTCTGCTGGTTTGACCGGAGATTTGAGTTTGAGTGGAAATTCATAGCTCCTGTTACCATGGACCTAGAGCGCTCAAATTCGATGGGTGTGCAAGTGGCAGAATAGAAATACTTATTGTGGGTCGCAAGGCAGAACTCTACCCACATGGGACGAGGATGGTGCGAAAAATTTAAGCTTGGATCTAGAGCTTTTATATGGCTGCTTTCATAGTCCACGACCAGTGGCGCGACCAGTCGTGCGACCTGTCGCTCGCAGATCGAGGACTATGGAAGACGCCAATCCGATAAAAATACAAGCGGCAGATGGGAGCACCTATGTCTAGCAGCAGGACTTAGCTCCGCGTCTAGGAGGCGAGGCGTGGGCAAAAAATGTTAGTTTAGGCTTGAAGAGAAATTTTGAAGCCAAGGTTGGATAAGTCGGAAACAAAGCGAGTTAATCAAACACACAGACACTAAGCAGGTTTGTTCATGGCGGACTGGGCGCGCACGAATTGTGTTGGGTGTTTGTCTTTGGCCGGGAATGGATAACTTCTATACTCATCTACCGAAACCTTGAAATTTGAAAAAAGTGCAGACGGGGAGCCCATTCCAACACGAGAAAGAGGGGAGTCCGACGTCAACTGGGCGAGCCGACTGGTCTGCATACTGAGCCCAAAAGAGTACCAACATTGTCGTGACCTCAATTTTTCATCACAATCCATTGTTACTACATGGAATGCGGTCTAAATATCTGCTTAAAAAGGGAGATATGTGAAGTAGCGGAAAATTACGTTCACGGTATGCATGGTGCGGAAATAGACTCTGACTAGCCCTTACTAGCGTCCACTTACCATTTTTGTCTGTAGCCTTTGGGTCGGTTTCGCATTGGTTAGGTACTCAATCAAGGAGGTTTCCTTATACCATAGTTAATCATTCATTAGGTCAATGTTTTTCATATCTTCATATCGGACAAACTGTACAATTTACTGAGTAACGGTCAAATTTAGTATCTGTACTTTGTCTGGAGGCTAAATGTATGGCGCATCTCAAAACATAGTGCAAGTGTTTCCCTCTGTTTCAGGATCGCAACAGTTTTTCAGCTAACAATTTTTGGGGTGAAAGTTAGATAAATATTGATTTTACGGGTGAAGTTGATGGCAAATGGTCAGTGATTGGTGAAAACAGGGACAGTCGGTGGTAATCAAGTGGGACTATTGTAGGCGATAAAATGATTGAAAAATATGGTTCCTTTGCGTCTGTGTATTTGTCGAAGAGTTCGATTTAGCTGAAGAATCACTTAGAGAAGTCGCATCAGTTTTGGAATTGTTGCAAGGTTAGCAAAGTTGCACGTGAGCTAGGTGATACTGGGCAAAACATGAGGAGCAACTGAGAGTGCCGATGACGACGGGCACGGAGTTCTCGAATTCCGCAACGAACAGCCCATTGGCTGGGAAAAACATAGGTAATGATGGGCAGCCAATCGGTGGATTAGGTGAACAGGGATCGTGAATGCTTCGGAGTCAGATAAATCGTTTGGAAAGGTCAATCTCGAGAATGCTGAGCGTGCTTGAAATAGCCGCCCTCATGCTCACTACAGACGGTAAAAGTCCTCTACATCTACAGTGTTTTATCAAATGTTCACAATTCTGTCCTAGAGAGTCCTGAGCGTTGAGAAGAGTTGGTAGACATTGCTCTAGTAATAGAGCAGCAGTCGAATAATGACAGTCCAAATTGGATATTAACATTAACGTGATAAAAAGGGGAGGAAATATTTAGGTTCCATGTTCAGTCAGTGAGTTTGATCCCTTCTGCCACGACGTGTCTCCTTGCTGTACAAACAGGGATGCCGGTGACTGTACTAACCGCCTGCCGATGCGGATACGCGTTCCTTCCGCTGACGTTGTTACGCCTTATTCCACATAAGATGGCAGCTGTTCTTGTGCTCCCGCGATGGTCTGATCTGCGTCGTCCTCGACCCTACCATTTTCCTGACTCTGAGCCCCAACAGCACTTCCACCGATACCCGTTGTTTATCTACGTACTTGCAGTCTCTAATAAAGATAGCTGAGCTACGGTCATGTACTTGTCTACATTTCATGCATCGAGGGATACGACATAAATGAATATAACCGACACTAATGTCACCACAAGACGGAACATAGAACAACAAGTGTCGAATTCCTTACGAGCGAGATCCCGCATCGCTGAGGGTCGTCGGCCTTCCTTCTCCTCGAAGCGTGGCACTACGACAGTTTTTAGGAACAGATATCACGAACAGACTTTGAGTCCATGTGTCCTGGAGTTCCTGTGCAGGACAGATCATCGCAGTAGCAGGAGAACAGGTGCCATATTTTGTGGTCTCCGACTACCTCCTCGACTGTAGTTGCTATATAGGGCTGCGGGTAGATGTAGGCTCTCCGAACGATGGCTTGACAACAGTTCCTTTCGGTCGGACGATCCATTCTTACCTCAGAGATCCTTTCGTTCCACGATCTCTTGGATGAGATGGCTCTTAAGACGCCAGCCCGGCGATGTGTACAAGGTGGACCGCTGGGGCGACGACGGACGAAGATGAGCAGTAGAGCGATTATGACACACGATAACAAGTGATTACAATGAGGACACACACTACGCCGCCTGGCGAGTGGGGTGCTTTCAGGATCCACCGACATTCATTGTTTCCACCGAGCCACTCGCCGACGGGTTGCTAGCCACGTGTTGACAACACCGGACATCGTTGGATCACACGCCCTCATCACTCACGCAGCCCTGAACGCAATCTGTTCTGCGTTGTCAACACGTGGCGATTAAGGTCGTCGATCGGTTGGTGGCAACAGTGTCCGTCGGTGGAGACTGAAAGCATCCAATCTACGTGAAGGCGGCATGCGCTGCGGATCGGAAGCCGTAATGCCCGTCTAATGCTGCGTGAATACAACCCGGGGGTGAAAAAGTCGGCAAAAGCTTCACGACACTCCTCCTTTCGTCACTACTTGAGTGCTGCTATGGCGCTCTGCCCGATCCTTCATTAGATTGAGTCATCTGATTGAAAGATTGATTCACCTGATTTACCCTCTTCACGTCGATCCTCGATTTACTTGAGAAGGAACCAGTAATTTCTTCATTCGTCCCTGTTGCGAGCGCGAGACGCACCTCGTAGCAACACCGTCAACCAACCAAAAATCATCCAATAAGAGAGAATCGTAGTGAAAAATATTTATTTTATGGCTATCATCTAAGAACAAGAACAAATAAGAAAAGGGCGTTCAGTCAAAGGCACTGTTCACGATGGAAATGGTTTTTGATATTCCTTTCTAATTGCAAGACCAGTCCCTGAAGGAGAGAGGTGACGCTGTCAGGTCAAAAGACGGTTTCGATAGGGCTTAATAAGGGCCCCGAATTCGGCTTAGCCCATGTATCCACGCGGAGAGTAAGAGTTCTTACTGGGCTGTATAGGTTGTGGGCGTCCGACCATTCGCATGAGGCCCACACATTGCAAGCGGGCCGATTACTGTAGTCAGCAAGAGCACTGACACAGCATCTGGGAGCGCTTTTAGAAACACCGACGGTTTTACTATGCTTGCCGCTTGCGCGATGCCAACTGACGCGTCGCAATTTTATCACGTCGAAAACGGTACATAGCAGAAGCATCGGATGTGGTCAATTTAACCGTAGATGTCGCTTTGCGGCTGCGGGCGCGTAAAATACAGGAACAAAAGAAGTAATATACAGTCATGCCAAAAATAATAATCGCATATCGGCCGAGTTGTAAGGAGAACGCTAGAACTACAATAACGAGATAACTGATACGTGACTGCAGTGTATTGCGAATAAAATATACATAGCCGATACACTGCGAAAAAGGATTTCGGCAGAGGCCACGGGGTGGTGGTGGAGCAGTAATGGGTGAGCACACAGAACGACGAATCGTTGGTATTCATTGATAGGTTTCGCCTCTAGGCTGCTCATCCGAATTCCTCTTCAAAGCAAGCTTCGTGGTCACTCCTTGTCAGACCCCTGATTTTCCTACTTTTTGGAATCTAATATTTCTCTGAATACGCCGATTTTCGCGGCTTTTCGCCTCTTTTGTATTATTTGGAATTCTGAATCACTTCCTTCATTCATTTGAAATTTGATACCCCAAAAATTCTTGGACTGTGCCTTCAAGCATATTATTACTGAATCGCTTTGAGATCACAGTAACTTCCTTCAAGCAAGAAGTGTTATCGTGTTGAGCTCCTGTGTATTCTACCTCTTCAATCACTTTACATAGGATGTTCAAGCGTATCGCGTAACTGGTGACTTATGATGATTTCTTTGAACCCCCTTTTTTCAGAAGCAGTTCTTGGATTACTATGATCCTACGATTGAAGACCAATATATCCAACATTGCGAAGTGGACGGTAACTGGGTAATTATGGATGGTAAGAATACTTCACCCATCGGGTCCTTTTCCACAAGTTTTCTTGACCAGTTCGGTTTTTGAAGTATTGGATACAGCCGGACAGGAAGAGTTTTCCGCTATGCGAGAGCAATACATGAGGAATGGACGTGGATTTCTTCTGGTCTACTCGGTGACCGAACGTAAAAGTTTCGATGAGGCGGCAAAATTATATCGACAGGTATTGCGTGTGAAAGACTGCACGGAATATCCTGTGCTTTTGGTGGCCAACAAGGTGGGCATCAGGTTCAGTTTGTTTTTTTTAGTTTTTGTTTTTCACTTTCTATGCCGTTTCTTCCGATTTTTCGGGATTATCTTGAGATTATGGTGAGTCTGCGGTAGAACGGTTAATTTGTGTTGAGTAATCCAAACCTTATGGTGTGTGTTTGTCTGTTCAGTGTCTATTAACTACCACCGATTTTTTGGTTTTGATTAGGATAGCGCTTCATTCTAACTTTTTTTTTGTCGGGAATAGATGTTTCAATGCTTTGCTGCTGCATTACACTCGGTTAAGGCCTTCCTATATGGTGACCTGATTTATTTGAGCTGATAGATCGAGGAATAAATCCCTAGACTTTAAATTTCTGTGAATTGATTCAGTGCTAAATTAGTGATTTGAGATTGATTTGACGAATCAACGAGTCGTGAGCGAAGCGGAAGGTCGTAGTCTTGCTGCCAGTCTGAAACTGCCTTACATTGAAACGTCTGCCAAGGTGTGTTTGTTGCTTATTCTGCCGTTTATTTACCTTTTTGGTAAAGTGATTCATGTGGGAAGCAGGGGCTTTGTACAGCTCTTAATTAGTAATGCTTACTTAATATTGCAACTCCAAGCGCAGCAACCATGAAAATTCGGCTATTATCCAAACCCACTGCAGTACAGTAAGCTCATTGCAATTTAAATCATATTGGTTGGCAATTTATGGAACATCCAGTCAAAACAGAATATATTGGCTGTGAAGTGGGATTGAATGTAGGTCTTAGTTATGTATACGCCGGATGAGGCCCACAGGTGGGGGGGCTCATTAGTCATACCAAGTACAGCAGTTGAAGGTTAATTTGAGGGGGGGGGGGGGGGGGGGTACGACAGACGAGGGCAGACAAGTGGGCGCAGCGCGGCTGTCACATTAAAGACTCGGTTCACGATAAAAGTGGTTTCTGAAGTTCTCCCCCTAGGAATACCCAGAGACCCCTAAGGGTAACTGTCCAGTTCCAAATCTCAACAGCTAGCGCATAGTGTAGCCCGTTACCCTATCGTCCGGACTTTCCGCCCCTCGATCGGGGTCACGTCAGACGGGTGTCGAAGCGGTACAAATAGCAATATTTGCTGTAGGACCCACACACAATCAGCTGATCGCCGAGTAATGGGGCGATATTTTTCTGCTATTCATTTATTCCCTGTTATTCTTTTTGCTGCTGCAATCCCTTATTTAATTTTCTACCACAAAAACCATCTTCTACCATTTTCTAGAAAACTGGCTATTTTCGCTGGTACTAGGGTTTTTTTGTTAACCTATGCTCATGAGTGAATTTTTGCTTACCGTATTCAGCTATTCGCACCAGGACCCACACGTAAGCAATGAGACACATTATAGCACGTCTAAATGCCCCATTATTCATTTTCATTCATTTCTTCTTCATTTTTCTGGTCTCATTATCGTCCAGCCCCCTTTTTAACGATTTTTCGAAGCTTTTTTCCCTTGAAAAAACACGGGTTCACGCAGTTCCTTCGCCTTCATCGCACTTTTTTCCACCTTTCATTTTTCGTCATAATCTAGATTACCAAAATGATCGTGAACTGTGCTTTTAAAAGGACCGAGCTCAAGCAGTTCCTAGGTGTGCCCTCCGCTCTATAGCGCTCATCTAGATGCACTAGAAGTATTAATCAACAAAGTGAATTTTCGTTTTCATTTCACAATTACAACATTCTCAAGGATCCTCCTGTGAATGTCGATGCTGCCTTTCACGAATTGGTCCGAATCTGTAAAAGCTTCCCGACCGACGAAGATGAAGAAGAGGTACAGTTCTACTTCCACTGCACGCTACGCTCTATTTCTACTCAGTAAATCTACATTTTATTAGAATAGCGCCTCAATTTCGCCGAATCGAACGAAAGCGAAGAAGAAAAAGCAAAAGCAGAAGTGCGTATTGATGTGAATTGATCATTTCCCCAAAGTATTCCCTTATTGTATTTCCAATGCGATTCTTCCATCATTACCGTGTTTTATATGTTAGGTAAAATTTTCTTAGATTTTCATCATCATTTTGAAGCATCACTTTATTCACTGGTTCAGTTTATGCCATTAAAACGGTAAGATTGTCTGGTCGTTTACTATTGTGTTGCCGCATCGAAGATATTGTTAACAGGGGTGACATCCAAGGTACTCATCCGTCATTGGGACACTAGGAAAATCTCGATGAGTCACGTCCTGAAGTACTGCCCATTCTGGGTGGAGCTTACGTACAAACATCGATCGTTTTCTTTGCATTCCAATTACGGTGGTTCTCATGGATCTCAGTTTGGTTATCTGAGGTTTTATACTTGCTTGACTTTTGGCAGAGATAGTAGATTTCGGATTTCTTGACTTCCAGATGTTCTCCTTTTTACAGTTTTTAATTACGGTGTTTACTTACCCTATTACCGTATTTGTTTCTTAGGAACCATCCATATTTGGTACTTTTGTTCTTTTTCCGTCTTTTCATAGTTTCCTTGATTCGATTTCTTTTTCAAAGCTTCCGATTTAGTTTCAGTTCCCATTTATTTACTACTTAACCATTTCGCGTTGTGATAGACTGTGAATTTCCAATGATGGTGCTACTATGTATTTGTAACTTCTGCTTTTAGTAAGCATTTTCGATGAAGCTCATATGGCCAGGCCATCCAGAGGTTTCTGTGACCTCTATATCACTAGCTTGTCCTCCCCTCCAGTAGCATCGAATCGCCACGCTCCATAGACGATTCAAACCTCGTCACTTTATCCAATGTGCCTAACATTCTTTCAGCGATTCCTCACATATGAATATATGCTTTTCTAGGCTATGTATCCATATAGATTACGAGATTGTTTATTTACCTTTTCAGCCAACGGAATGATTCGATTTGCCTTTAATAAAAGTTTTGAAAGGTTTGTGAAAGTGTTCAGAGTTGTTGGTTCCAGATGCCGCCTTCCATACTAACTCCAAAAATGATATTCATTAGTAATGGTTGTTGGAGGTAGCTCGTTTTCAACTATGAACTTGCTATTGAAGAACTCTTTCATGTGCCCTCTCGTGATAGGATTTTAGCTATTGAGCCGGTGTTATTTATCCACTCTGGGGTTGTAGGAATGTTGTCAACCAAAACTTCTCTCGCCGACAGAATCAGGCGGAGATACAGATTCTCGGTGAAAGGGGAGAACGTCCGTTGCGCGCGTCCGTTGGAAGTAGGTCACCCCGCCCACTCCGCGCGCGGCGCATTCCACTGAGATCTCGCGATGACCTCACAGCGGGAGCCGGTCGTTTGGCGCGATGGGCGGGGTCGCCCCGCCTATTTGAGGCGGCGCGACTCCGCCCATCGCAACGTTCAACTCGTTCAGATCGCGTAATCTTCTTCTCTTCTCTCCTCTATAGATGATAGATTGGGCTTCTATCATCTATAGAAGAGAGGAAAGCGGAAGATTACGCGACCTGAACGAGTTGAACGGTGCGATGGGCGGAGTCGCGCCGCCTCAAATGGGCGGCGCGCCCCCGCCCATCGCGCCAAACGACATACACCCCCTCACAGCACCACCAAGTGTCAGTGGAGCAACGATTTGCATTTGTCCGTGTTATCCTCTCTTTGGCTGACTGCCGTGGACCAAGCGCGAATCGTAAGCCCCGCTGACAACTGCGACGTCTGTGACGTATTGCGGGCTGACCAGCCTTCGACGGACGCGTTACCTGCCTTCGACGGACGCGCGCAACGAAGCGCACCCATCCTATAATGTCACTAGCAGTGGGAGGAATTTAGGAATGGCGAGCTCTTCCGTTTGCCCTCCATCCTCTTCGAGGTGAGAGAGGTGAGATGCTTGTTAATGGATAATGCAGAGAAAACAACGAAAACCTTGAGTCACTACACACGCGGTTGACTGCGGTCGTGTAACCGGGGATGGGGGGGGGGGAGTGTGAGGCGTTTCGTGCGACTCTAGGTGCCGCGCGCGTCAAGTTGCGCGGCGAAACTCGGTGCAGCAATTTGGACGACTGCAGCGTTTATCATTGGGGCGCAAGCCTGAAGTAGAGCGGGCTTGTAACGATCGCTTGATCGTAATCGCCCGTCCCGTCCTCCCTCTCCTGTAACCACAGGCTGCTTTCATACTTCGACCTGCGCGCCGGCTCGCAGTTGGGCATACATTCAGAAGTGGGGTGCGAGCGGCTGTGCGCGACGGCGGTCCTATCCAAGCGTGTGACACAGCGGGTACCGATCGATACCGCGAATCGAGAATGGCTGCTGTCACACACTTGGATAGGACCGCCGTCGCGCATAGCCGCTCGCACCCCACTTCTTAATGTATGGCCGTGTCCAACTGCGAGCCGGCGCGCAAGTCGAAGTATGAAAGCAGCCACACCCACAACTGCCTGCCTGGAGCAGTCTGCCATTGCGTGTTAACGGCATCTACCGTAACCGTAACTTACACAAACGAAAATTCAGTCCGGCACTCAGCTCTTACAGTAATCCGGCACGTGTTAATACTCGAATTTTTCCCCGTCACATATACGACGCATCGAAAGGGGCTTTGGGCAAGGAGACCGGGAGGAGACGCGGTGGGTGGTAGGGTAAGCCAGGGAGTCAATGTAAGAGCCGAGTACGTACTGGGTGCTAAGTAAGTTGGGGGTGGGGCCGCGCGGCGGCGCGGCGCCTTTTCATGTCTGCGCCCTCTCTGGCGAGATAGTAGACAAGAAAGAATAGGCGAGCCCGTAATGATGTTTAGGGACGTTTCATAGTTCTTTTATGTTATAACTGCGTGTTTTTCACTCAATTTCAGGAAGGGAAGGGGCTCCGGGGTGGGTTAGCCAATTGGACGTCCAGCTTTTATCGGGTGTGTGTCAAGTCGTGCGTCCGAAGGTGCGCGCGGCATATTGCGCGGCGAAGTTCGTGGCGAATTTGGACGACCCCGGCGCCCATCATTGGTGCCCAAACCTGAAATAAGGTAGATTAGTAAGGTCAGCTGATCCTACTGTTCTACTGTACTTCGAAATTGGGCCCAAATAATAGGCGCTAAAGTCGTCAGAACAGGTATGGGTTTCGCCGCGCAATTTGCCGCGCGCACCCTCGGACGCACGACTTGACCGTCCCCCGCTTTTATCACATCTCAGCTTTTTACACGAGACAACCCTCTCACCTACCCCCGGAGACCCTCCCCTTATTAAAAAATAGGTTTTATCGGCTCAGAAGAAGTGTATCCATAATATGCAAGCATATTGTTTGTTCTGAATCACGAAACACATCATTACAACCCCACCATCCTTCCCAGACTCAGGCCCACTACCACATTGCCGGAGAGCGCAGGGTGCCGCGCCGCAGCCGGGACGCGTGGTCCCCCCCAACCCACTTAGCACCCGGATCAGAAGAAGAGTATCCATAGTATGCAAGCATATAACATGTGCCAAGAGGTAATTTGTTTTGAATCACGAAACACTTCAGTACAACCTCACCATCCCTTCCCAGACTCAGGCGCACTACTACTATCTCGCTGGAGAGGGCGCAGACATGAAAAGGTGCCGCGCCGCCGCGTGGCCCCTCCCAACCCTCTTAGCACCTCGGACTGAATTGGGGGACGGAACTTACGTGCGTCCGAGGATGCGCACGGTAATTTGCGCGGCGAAGCTCGTCGCGATTTAAACGACTTTCGTGGCTATCATTGGAGTCGAAATTCAAAGTAGAGTAGATTAGCACGATCAGTTAACGTTATTGAACTACTCTACTTCAAGTTTGTGCCCTAATAATAGGCGACAAAGTCGTTCGAATCGCCACGAATATCTTCGCCCAATTTGCCGCGGGCCTCCTCGGACGCTGAATTTTCGTTTCTGTCCGTAACTTTACGCTTACTTTTATTCGTTTCGCATGTGAGACGCACGCTTACTGTACGCGTACCGCTCTAGGTTGCTCCACTTGAACGCAATTGAATCTCGCCATCTTGTATGGAGTCTGAGAGAAAGGAATACAGATTACCTCTCAGAGCTTCATTTACTGAAATCGTTTGAGGTTGAAATCACTTTGGCAAATTCAGTGTAGAGCTCAAATTCTAGTTCATTTGCTGATGAATCGAGTTATGGACATTTCCCGACTTTACGATGACCAAAACTTTTGGTAATTAATTTGGATTCCACCAACTTGGATCGTACAATTATCCTTTCTTTTTGACCATTTTCTCTGGCCCATTTCGCGAACGGTGTCTCAGACTGTATCTTTTTCCTTGGTCGACTTGTCGCTAGAGAATTGTTTCTCTTATTGTCATGAAGTGTGGTATCATATTTGAAAGTTTCTCATGACCTATTTTCATTACTCTAGGCATTTCGATTGTTTTGTTAAAGTTGAAGTTTTGTAATTCCGGTGTTGATGTGTCTGCCGTAGAGGATGAATGGTACTATTCCACTATTACAACCCCAAAAACTCAAAATTTTGATTTTCGATGAAACTTCGTCTATAGGGGTAATCCGATGCCCTGATAACGAATATGACCTTCATTTTCGGCGCTGGCGCTATTTGGCGCCAATTTGGCGCCAAGGGTGTTTTCACCAAATTTGCTGAAAACTTGCGTTCAGGGGTTACTTGAGGTGCTGATAACGAATATAACATCCATTTCTGTGTCCTCAAACAACGAATGAAACTTTTATTGAGCCACATTGTCTCCCCCACAACCTGTATGTCTTGTCGCCGCGCCAAATAGCCTCAGCGCGTAAAATGGATGGTATATTCGTTATCAGGAACCCCTAAACGCAAGTTTTCAGCAAATTTGGTGAAAACACCCTTGGCGCCAAAAGTGAAGGTCATATTCGTTATCAGGGCATCGGATTACCCTATAGACGAGGTTTCATCGAAAAATAAAATTTTGAGTTTTTGGGGTTGTAATAGTGGAATAGTACCGGATGAACTCATGAATCTATCTAGCGTTAATTCACGCTGTCGTAGGAAAGAAAGAAGAAGTAATGCAGGGAATCAAACTGATCGTATTTGAAGGCTGGAATTTTATCAGCGCAAAGATGAATGAACTTTCCAAGCAGTTTTGCCAGCAATTTTCTAATAATCGAGCAGTTTTTGTCCCCTAAATTTATCGCCTCTGGTGGGCTCTAACTTCGAGCTATTTCGGCTTTTTCTGTGCGTGTAATTGATTCTAGCATTTGATTCTTCTTTTTGTTTTATTCAAGAATTAGCCTTTGATGACGAGTGCCTATGCCGAATGGAATCAGCGTCAGGATCGTATTGTCATACCATTCAGTACTCGAGTAAATCTCGATGATCTTTTCGGAAATGTACACACAAATGCTGTCTGTGAACGAATCACTCCGTGCAAGGTAAGCTTGTTTATTGCGCTCATTCGACTAATTGTTTGTTTACTATTCGGCAGTGGTTATAAAAAAACCCGAACATCGTGGAATCAGATTAATGCTTAATATAGCGGAGGATTAGGGATTGGCTCTCGTTGAGGAACATAAAAAAGGAGGCTAAGGGAAAGGTCTTGAAGCAAGCAGGCTTTACTTATGGTACCCGTCATGCGGTTTCGATCAACAGTTGATTTTTGAAGCTCCTTCGTCCAGGGTGAACTCCAGTCCGACTAGTGAGCACTTTCTTGTAAAGCAACATACAGCCAGGCTATGGATTCAACCTGCTACTTAGTCTCAATTCTGTTTTATCAGTTCGAATGGAACTGTTCATGGAACTGTTCACATTAGGAGAAATTGCTACACGCCCAAAATAGCGAAATATCGGTACATCTATCTCTATGCTCATACGTAACTTCTTGGTGTTATTCGTTCTTTAGTTCTGGTTACCAGTTCAACTTTTATTGGAAGTACTTTCCTTTCATGAAGAATGAAGAACTTTGTTAAGCTATTTGTACATCAATTCTAGTTGGCCGTATACGTTCTTATCCAAGTACTCGATGAGATTCATCAAGATGTTCAAGCGTTCACTCCATATGAGCATTGCTTGTGAGTTTATCCTATTTTTCCTGACGTTTTTCTGCACCTTTTACTTTGGATATTTATACTCCGTGACTTTTTCGAAATGGCTAAACCCCACACAAACTTCCGACCCACATCCGCATCCAAGGATTTCGGTGGTTTGTAACAGCCTGTTTCTTTCACTGTGGCAAGAGCTATTCATCGTTATCTATGACGTTGCTTTAGAACTCGTTAATTTCGTTTTGTTGTGGCTCCCCCCCCCCCCCCCCCCCACACTGAAGGAATACTGAGCAAAAAGCATAGCAGATTCAGTTTGCAAGACCTTCGGCTTGCTTCAACATTATCCACGGCCTAAGCACTTAAGCTCAATTTTGATGAACATAAGCGTGCTTCACTTGATATTATTTCCTAATTTGAAGCGGAATCGCAGAGATTTTCAGGCTTTTGACTGATCTTTATGGAATGATCGAGCGTGGTGATATGTCGTATCTCGAATTAGCAAGAATTGTGCGGTGGATGGACAAGACCATTCGAAAAAGCATATATAATGATTTTCTTGAATAGTGAGTGTGATTCCTTTATATCACTGAACTTCCATCGATTACTCCACAGCGTTGCGGCGATCAGAGATATACCCAGGAGGGGAGAAGGCGGTGATGGTGGTTTTGTGGAAAGTAGTGCTACTTTCATTTTCCAAGAATACACTAATACGATCCTTTTGAATATCGAATAGCATCCTTTTCAGCATTCAAGCATTCCTAGATGGCGACGATGTAATGATCCAAATAGATGTGATTCTTCAAACTCGTCCTAACACTGCAAATTTCATCTACAGTAAATCGTATCTTGGGATGTGGCTCAAGAAGGTAGAAAGTAATGATAATATTCGTTCACAGGACAGTGTCAACATTATGCTGTAGATGTGAAAGGGGAAAAGGGAATTGGTACTACAAGAATTCAGTTAGCTCGTTCTTTGTTCTGTGTTTAGCTCTTCGCTGTTTCGTTTTATTATCACCAAACGCTTTCTAGCTATCAGCCGAATGGAGTCAGCTATCAACCCAACAGGTATTTGAGTGCAATACTCGTTTTGTTGAATGGATACGAGACGGTGATGATCGCACAGATGACATACATAGAATGGATGATGCAGAACCGTATGTCTTTTCAGCTCCACTGTTCTGAAGTCATGGCTGCCGCATGCGAGCATTATATGTATTAGCATCGTATTTATTTTTCAGCTTTGATATTTTCAACGTTGTTAACCAATCCAGTGTGGTACCGTTCGAAATAGAATCATCAGGACGTGCACGAAAATGGATATCTAACCAAATGCATCTTCTGCAGGTTTGTTATTACTTTATTATGTCGGTACAAACCAAGGCAGTACACGTGAATGAGCATATGGCCAGAGAACGTGCACTTTAAACTTGAGCAACTTTCAAACGGTGAATCTCATCCATTACTAATATTCCTGAAATGGTCCAATGGTGGGAAAGTGGAAGTTTTAAAAATTGAAGCCGTTAGAGGTTCTGATTCTTCTCAGTTTCCACATGCAGTGTGTTGCGCCCAGAGTTGTATTACGTAAGGCCCCACGCGCATTTACGTTCGTTCTGCCCTGAAACTTAATTGTCTGTATTTGTATAGCGCGGGTGAGTCGTGACTACATAAAGCGCCCTCCAAATACGGGCACGAATTCTAATTGCTGTATTGAGCGTGGTCGTTAATAGCAAAGCGACCGCGCACATGATTCGCGCTTGCTATGTATGGGCACCGATAGGTTGTTGAATGTGAACCTATCTTCAATTTTCGTCCTTAACTTAATAGTAACGGCACGTTGTTTTCACTCGGGCTACTTATAACTACGCTTCCTTTAAGGTATGTCCGAGTGCCGCTCTACCGGACAACGAAATCATGGACTGGTGTCAGATCATTCGCAAAAATCACCTTGACATTGTTCAAGTGGTACGATTTAGATGAACGTTTCTTGCACTGCTGTGCCATTATTGCATTCTTGCGGGAAGCGTAGGACCGCGTGCATCGTTTTTATACTTTAACGTAAGAATTCTTTATTTTGCCAATTCGGCATTAGATTCAATAGGAAATACCACAACTTTAGTCCAGCATTGAGATTAACGTTACGAATATGTGACTCTAGTTCTAGTCGTGTTGCTGGGCTATCCAGCAATCCTACCTCAGAGAAACTGAGTTTTTTTTTTTACATCGACATTCTCTTGTCACGTCTCCAAAAATGAAAGTGTTATTCAGCACCTTCTGGAAATGCTCTGTCATATCCGTGCTATGAATATGGGCCGTGCAGCTGAATCTTTGCGTATTTATTTCGATTACTCAATGTTCCGGTATGTTATCGCTCGTGTGTTTTCTATTAGGTTGATGCATAATTATTGCGGATTTTTTCGCGACTTCATTTCTCTCGATACAATTTGAATATTGATTTCGGGATTTTGATAAAAATTATCTTCTCGGTTTCCTTAACAGAAATGCGTCTAAAAAGTCATCTTCACATTCGCCATATTACGCTCTTCTACTCCGAGAAAGGTTGGAAGGTAGCATTGTAATTTAGCGATCTCAACGAACTTTTCCGTAGTGAAACAGTCAGCCAAAGCCAAGTAAGGAATGGGATCTGTTCGTAAATTCAGTCCGGCAGGAACCCCTACGAACCAACACGTCAACTGTTCGGTGAAAAATCGACTGGCGAACAGAACTTACGACCAAGTGGATGACTTGATGGCCGATGTCAAGGCGTGGATCGCCTCCTGGAATCGGAACTTTTCCGCCTCAGGAAACCAAATGCGTAGCATTTTGGAAGCAGTGCTTGAGGTATAATGTGGGTGCTTTGCGGAGTAATTATTTGAACATTTTCTGTTCAGTATTTTTATCGTTTCTTTAGGTAAGATTTGTTGAAAAAGTCCGCAATAATTACGCATCAACTTAATTCTTTGTTTATTTGGGAAAGATATCAACAACATAGTCGTACGGAAGCCTTCCGACCACATGATTTTTCGATGTTACACGACTTTGCTATCTTCGAAAAAATTCTTTATAACTATGGATCGCGAAGGTTTTGTTCTCCTCAATTTCAGAGCCAGTGATGCCATCGTTGCGGCTGGGAACCGTGGATGTCGCTTGGGAGTACTCGATCAACGATCTCTTCGTTTTTCGTGCTTGCTTCAAGCGAGACTATGCAGAATATTTTGCGACAAGTCGGTGTTTATGGAATTCCCTTCTCCTATTTTGTTCATTTTCGTAGTATGTGATGCTATCTCTTTATTTTGGTAATTTTACGGTGTAATCCATCATCAAAAATACTGATATTATGAAGTGAGCATGGAGTTCTGCGGCGTTGATCTGCGCATTTTCTTCGGCTTTTTTCCTATTCTTCCCTGGACTCCAGATTACTTCGTCTTCCAGTGTATAGGGAAGGGCACAGTAGGCAGTGCTCTAAGCGTACTTCCCTTCAAATTCTTCCACTTAACCATATAGTGAATGGAAGGCCTTCTAATTTTATCATGTTTTTTTTCATACACGTGTTCAACTGCGGAATAGGGTAAGTAATGATCACTTGCAGGCAGGCTGCTCGGTTACTGCTAAATGAATGCGTTCAACAAGCTCAAAATCATGACGTGGTCTGTTTAAGAATGGCAGTGGTAGAGCTGGCAGCACTGGAAGCGGTGCTACCCAATGATGTCGAACTGAAAACTCTTACTGAAGGTTAAAACGTTATCAGAATCACTTCTTCAATCTACGAAGTCTCTTTAGTAGTTAGGCCTTCTGAATCACCACCTTCAGAGAAGTCAACAGAAACCCTTCTCACTACCGATGAGTTGCTGCGAATGATCGACCGGGTTGCTGACACAGAACCAAGGTAGATCGGCTAGTATTTGTAATTGATTGCGACGGATGTAGTAATTGAGCTTCCAGGATTGAAGGAGATGATCATCGCGACGCCGTCATTAGTACGGATGAGTCCGAACAGCTATTCGAACAGTTGAATGCCCTGGCACATCTCATGACGGCCATAACAGCGGCTCGGCGTTGTAAATCAGCTCGTTTGTAAGTGCTTTTCTTATGGCGGCGTGTGCCAAACACCCCCAAATTTAGGGTGGAAGAGGGTTTGGAACGGGCAATGAGGTGCACCACAGGTCCAGATGTAGAAGCTCGAGCTCGTTTAATAAGCGACGCTGCTGTTGCGACGACGTGTAGTGTCCGTCTACGACACGGCCTTGCTCTGTCTACCCAGTCTTTAGCTACCTCGCTTGTGGAAACAAATTATTCCGATGGGTGTGCCCCAAGGCATGAAACGGAAGCGCACGTGAGATTTTCGGTTTCGTTCCATAGATGTTTCAAATTTTCTAGAGGTGGATCCTCAGCAGACCACTTTATTTATTGAAATTCCTTTCTCAAATACGTCACAGGCCATAGCTGGGGTCAACATGGTGTATGCAGCAGCAATGATGGGCGAATGGGATCGAGTTACAACGATGCTGAGCCGGTTGAAGCTATATTTCACTCCGGAGTTGAATTGGCAGGTAGTTGAGTTTTTTGTCCTATTTGTCTCCAGAATTCCAAATTACCATGTACTGCAAAAAATTACGGGGTCTGCTTGTTGTCTATAAATGTTTTTATAAACGTTCGTTTTTTATTTAATAAAACTCGAATGGGTGGAAATATACGGCAGTAAATGTAGCTGGAGCTTATGACCGAAACGGATGAGTGTGGAAAAGGACCACACACCCCTACAGAAACAATGTATGCAGTGGTTTGGCAACCTCTCTAGTTCTCTAGCCCTTGTTAGTCAGATCGAGTACCGATTACTATTGATTAGTCCTATCGTTCTTCGATAAGGGAAAAGACGGTTTGTTCCGTTGTTATGGTCATCTCGCTTGGTAAGATTTTCGGTAGCCCTGAGCCGTTGTGTTTCAATGCTTAGCGAATACCAGGATTAGGGTTTATCTTATTTGTTTTTTCTACATTCATTGGACTACAAAAGGTTGGCAGAATATCACATGAAGGACAGCCATGAGAGCAGGCAGGGTTTCGCGGAGGGTTCGCTACAATCGTTCGTATCCACGTCGTTACAAGACTTATTAAGGTATTGCGAGAGTACGAAATGCCGTTATGTCTTTGAACGTAGCCCTCTACCGCTTCTGTCTTAGCGGTGTCCCGTCTGACACCGCTGAGACAGAAGCGGTAATTGAAGCCGTGGGCAACCAGGGTGTTCCCACTCAATATATAAGGATGCTTAGTGAGCTGTACAACAACTTCACGACCAGTATATCGCCATTCTGCGAAGAAGTCATCATCAACGAGAAGAGGAAGGGGGGGGGGGGTGTTCGACAGGACGATACCATCTCGTCTAAACTTTTCAGTGCCGCTCTCGGGAAAATCATGCGTTATTTGGAATGGGAAGGCTTAGGAGTGAAGGTCGACGGCCGCTATTTACATCATCTCCGCTCTGCAGACGACATCGTGCTTATAACACCGAACGCTGAGCAGGCGGAACGAATGCAGGCCGAGTTCGTCAGCGCTTGATGAAAGATCGGCTTGAGATTGAACTCAATGAAGGCGATGTTCATTAGAAACGGATTGGTACCTGATACTCTTGTCACGCTGAGTGGAACGAACATCTCTGAATGCTTTAGCTACCTGAGTCCACACCGAGAAATCAACATAATGAACGACCTAGCACTGGAGTTGAGCCGAATGGAACGCGCTGCGCGGAGAGCATTCAAGAATATCGAAGGAATAGTGAAGAAGAAAAATAATATCACCCACACTCCGCACTCACCTCTTCGGCGCTGAGGTCCTTCCTGCTTTGACATACGCCTCAGAGACTTGAACTCGACCAAAGCATGATGAGGATGCAGTTAGCGGTATTCAGCGCGCAGTGGAAAAGACGCGCGGAATTAGTCTATGCACGCAAGCGCTGGAAGGCATGCGGAGTTCCGAGCTCCGGGGCACGTTATGTGATGTAGTGAGAACCGTTAGAACAAGGCGGTTACTGGCTGGATCCCACTCGGCATGTCAAACAAACACCAGGACGACTATAAGCCCGATAGTCAGACTTCTTCACGAGCTCTGAACGAGAGAACTTTGCTCCGTGGCCCTCGAGCAAGGACGATCCACTGAACCACTCCGGCTCGCGACAGGGACGAATAGAGACGTTACTGGCGCCCGCTCAGAGAGATCGATGACCAACGGGCTGGTGGATGATACGCGTGATGTCGTTTGTATGCATCCTCATCCATAGTCTGCCCAAATCTCGTGTAGTACTGTTAACTTCCTATCATAAAGTTGTCGATTCTACCGCTTATGTGACAGGATATTCACATTTTACATAGCTCGGTTGTATGGGCATTCGTGTTTCTTGTATTGCACAAGTGTATTTCACTGATACTTGAAAGAAAATTTTGTTCCAGGCAGCGCAATATGTCAATCTCTGTGACTGGATCATACTATTCGACACAGCGATTCTGCGTGGGCAATGGGATAAGTGCATACCAGTGTTGGAGGATATAGAAACGCTGGATCCGGCTGAAGCTGCATTACGGTGAGCATCTGTATCATTATTTGAGAGATTATCTGGACCATTGAGGAAGTGGCTTTCACGCTTGGCGAATACTTATCTTCTGCCTAATGGGATTTCTAGATAGACCTAACATCTCACAATCAGTCGCTACCATTCTACAACATCCACCCTTCTCTTCATAAAATACTCTCGTGTTGCACATGACGGTGACGGATCGGTAAGTGTAGACGTCTTGGAATCACCGTGGAATATGGTCTTATAAGGATGGGCTAGGTTACTATGCAGTTCTGGTTTCCCCTTGAATGAGCAACACAAAGTGCTCGCTGAAGTAGAACTTTGTGATGGTGGAGTAGCCTAGCCGCAAATCGTGATGCGATACACCGCAAAGAATTACTGGATTCTGCCATCGCTCCTGGTATGCTTCGCTACTAAGAGCCCACTCGAATGAATGACACCCATACTATTTAGACAGCGCTCGCCGTGAAAGTCTTTTGAGGAAAGTGAAGTGAGTAAGGTGGAGCAGCAGAGACTTGCGTTCATTTCGGCGTAAGGGTTCCTACTTCTCTAAATATCCCTATCTATCCCTATCCCTTCTGAACGCTAGTCGCCGCTCACAAATTGTGAACATATCCTCAGTTGCTGAATGTACCCGCACCAATATTCCATTATTTTACCCATCATAAGCAGCTCGTCGAACCTTCGCGACCATCATCATGATGAGTTCCTCTGACCCTCAAAATTTGAACCATGCACCTGTGTTTGAATTTCCGCGGTTTTCCCAAGGAGATCGTGTTCAGGAAGTCCATACTGTTAGCGGCGCGGAATGAGTTGTCTGCTGCATCGAATCTTTTGGAGTCAATCCATACCAAATATGAAACACCTAGTACTGTTATTACACACATGAGGTGAGTGACTAGCACATTTCACTTTTCGCTTCTGGATTTTTTTACCGTTATGGTATCGTCTCCAAATGACACATAGTAGCGTTGCGAGGCTTCTTGCTGAATTCTCACTCAATTCGCTCATTTAACTCTTTGCAAATTAACTTTGAGTTTGAAATTTGGTTTTTTCCTTTTTAGCTCTTTTTTATTTTTCATTTTTTTACCCTTACTTTTTGTATTTTTAAAACGAATTTTGAAATTGAAAGGCGACGTTAGGGTTAGAGTGAATCACATGCTCAGTAGTATACTTGGACTGAGGGTTTTTTTTCATATAAATTGTATTTATTTTTTTTGAACAACTTAACTCTTTGTTTTTTATTATTTTGACTTTGTTACCAGTCTACTAAATTTCGGTTGTCCGATTCAATTCAGTAATTTTATATGATTCGTAAGTCGTTATCGATTGAATATATGTTATAAATTGATGATGTGGAAAATTTATAGCGAACTCCAAGTTAAATAGTTATGAATTTAATAAAATTTATTTGTTGACTTTTTATCTATTATGTATTTTTCCATTACAGACTTCAGTTGCAATTGGCAATGTTTTTGAGCGCTGAATATCGGTGGAGTGCTGCCATAGAAATGCTACAAGGTGTGCGTGAAGAAGCTATTGGAGTTCAACAACGAAACATTGCTGCAATGGCTCTACGAAGAATTGGTGTTGTTCAGGTAGCCAACCAATCGATTGCGATGATTGATACGATTCTTTTTCTTCGGGCATGCGCCATGTATCCGACTACCGTATTGAACTCTAAAAACATTTGGTTGCCTGTCTAGGTATGTATGTATGTATGTATGTATGTATGTATGTATGTATGTATGTATGTATGTATGTATGTATGTATGTATGTATGTATGTATGTATGTATGTATGTATGTATGTATGTATGTATGTATGTATGTATGTATGTATGTATGTATGTATGTATGTATGTATGTATGTATGTATGTATGTATGTATGTATGTATGTATGTATGTATGTATGTATGTATGTATGTATGTATATATGTATATATGTATATATGTATATATGTATATATGTATATATGTATATATGTATATATGTATATATGTATATATGTATATATGTATATATGTATATATGTATATATGTATATATGTATATATGTATATATGTATATATGTATATATGTATATATGTATATATGTATATATGTATATATGTATATATGTATATGTATATATGTATATATGTATATATGTATATATGTATATATGTATATATGTATATATGTATATATGTATATATGTATATATGTATATATGTATATATGTATATGTATATATGTATATATGTATATATGTATATATGTATATATGTATATATGTATATATGTATATATGTATATATGTATATATGTATATATGTATATATGTATATATGTATATATGTATATATGTATATATGTATATATGTATATATGTATATATGTATATATGTATATATGTATATATGTATATATGTATATATGTATATATGTATATATGTATATATGTATATATGTATATATGTATATATGTATATATGTATATATGTATATATGTATATATGTATATATGTATATATGTATATATGTATATATGTATCCTACTTACTATAAAGCGCTTCGTCTGTCTGTCTGTCTGTCTGTCTGTCTGTCTGTCTGTCTGTCGTTCTGTCTGTATGTCTGTCACGAAATTCCCTAGCTCCTTTAGATCTGCCTGGAGAGACCGGGTCAAGTGTGGGATGGGTGGGCCAGGTCTCGAGAAGTATAAAACACACATCACCTTGGCGAAGCCCCGCCCACAGTGGGCGTGGCGTGCATCGAAATGAGCTGGACTGAGGACCATGATTTCAAATTCAGCCACAAGACGGCCTCAAAATTGGGGTTTAAAGGTGGCTTGAGGTGCGCATTGGTAAGCTAGATCGAACTGGGGAGACCCACCCCCGATGGGCGGGGCGTTCTCCAAAAATGCAATGTTTTATGAATACATTTATAACTTGGTTTGGAGAAAGCCAACAGAGCAGGAAAAAGTTGATTTGGGAGGAGCATTGTCGGAGGTGTCTCCAGCACAAATGACGTCAGCGGAGACCCGCCCACAATGGGCGGAGCGTGCCTCGAAGCTCACATGCCTTCTTACATTTATATACGAAAATCCATAATTCCGGTTCCCATGGACGTAGAGAGTTCAAATTTGGTAGGAGTACAGGCGTCATGGAGGCAAAACTCATGATGAGTGGCAAAACCAGACTCCGCCCACAAGGGGCGGGGTTTGTGCGGAAATTCATAACTCCCGTCCCCATGGACCTAGAAAGTCCAAACTTGGTAGGAGTACGGGCGACAGGAAGGGAACACTCATGGTGGGTGGCAACACCGGACTCCGCCCACAATGGGCGGGGTTTGGGTGAAAATTCATAATTCTGTCCCAATGGACCTAGAAAGTTCAAACTTGGTAGGAGTACAGAAACCACGATGGGGAAACTTATGGTGGGTGGTAGAACCAGACTCCACCCACAAGGGGCGGGGTTTGAGCGGAAACTCATAAATCCGATAAAGGTCTATAATGAAAATCAGCTCATGCGGCTCCGTCTCTCATGGCTAGAGCCCCTAGCGCGCGCGAGAGCGTGCGTAGCCGCCTGGTATATGTATATATGTATACATGTATATATGTATATATGTATACATGTATATATGTATACATGTATATATGTATATATGTATATATGTATATATGTATGTATATATGTATATCACACAATCCGGTTTTACCTGAAAAAATGCCTTTAGAAGTCAGGACAAGTTCGGAATGGGTGGAGCCCAAGACAGAATTAATAGAGCACATACGAGCTCTGCGGAGCTCCGCCCACGTGGGGCGGAATGGGCGGTGCCAACAGTCAAACATCTTATTTTTGCTTCGAAAAGTCCAGACACCGGGGAAAAATGTTCAAAGGTGGGGATGGGGTCAAGAAACCCGACGGTGGAGACCCAGGTGCTGTGGACGGAGCATTCTCAAAATGGGCGGTACTTTTCAGATTTATTCATAACTCGATTCAATTAAGGCGCAGAGGCCAGGAAAAAAAATAAAAAGAGTGAGCAGGGCCTTTTGCGTGCTGGGCATGCGTAAGCTTAGCGAGGCCCTGCCCACGGTGGGCGGGGCGTGCGTTAAGGTGAAAGCTACTTTTCAAAAATGAGTGTAACTTTGTTCGGAAACGTTCTAGAATGCGGGAAAAAGTGGACAAAGGTAATGGAACAGATGTGGTCAAATTCCCGTAGTGTGCGGGGTTGGCACCAAAGTGGGCGGGGCTTAGATCAAAATTTATAACTCTATTCAGAAACGTTTTGGAATGCGGCAGAAAGGTGGTAATGTGTAAAAGAAAAAATGTGGTCAAATCTCAGAAGTGGGCGGGGTTGACACTGAAGTGGGCGGAGCTTAAATGAAAAATCTATAACTCTGTTCGAAAACTTTCTGGATTGCGGCAAAAAGGTGTCAATGTGTGAAAGAACAAATGTGGCCGAACCCTCGAAGTGGGCGGGGCTGGAACCATAGTGGGCGGAGCTTAGATCAAAAATTTATAACTCTGTTCAGAAACGTTTTGGGTTGCGGGCAGAAAGTGGTAAGATGTAGGTGTACACATAGGTGTACAACTGGGGGATACCACTGAACTCTTTCAAAATTAGACTAAAAATTCTCTAGAAGTTACTTTAGACCTCATAAATTAAATTCTGCCATAACCGTGGCCACACAGGTGGGTACCCTGTAGAGATGTGTAGATCCCTACAAATACTCAAGGGTACGTTCTCTCAAAGTTAGTGTTTATGGCCCCACGCAGCCCGAACTGCACAGGGTTTCTTCGACTACATGGACTGCAGAGGTTTCTGATTTGCATACATCGGAGTACTCATCATGGCCACACACAGCCCCATTTCAGATCCCAAAAAGTGATATCCTTTACAGAAGTGTCAAGGAAAAGGCTTAGATGATAAAGGTCCGTATTGAAAATCAGAAGCTCATATGGCTCCGTCCCTCATGACTAGAGCCCCTAGCGCACGCAATGGCGTGCGTAGCCGCCTGGTTAATATATAAAGCAGAAGAACGAAAAGAAGTACCCATGATTTACAGGAGCAGCTCACCACAAATGTGTAAAGGCCGTAACAGTAGGTATTCGGGCAGTTCCTTCTGACTTGCCAGATTGTCATGGTTCTCAGCAACAACATGATTTCCTCCTCCCTCAGAATCAGTGAAAGCGGGCAATTAGCAGGTGGCTCTGTAGTTCGGGTGGGATATTGCCGGGGCTCACTGACAGTTCCAGTTTGGTTAATGGATGGCAGACTGTAAGGAGAGCAAAATATCTACTAACGAAATCGACAGCTCTTATTTCCTTGAGAAGCCTTATTGGTCCGAAAGGAATCCGAATGCTCAGCACTCCTCATCATGACCGAACTTTGGACGGCTACCTTCCTAAAATTGACGAGTTGATTATCACTAGTGACCGTTGTAGGCGGAACGCCTCTCTTGTTATTAGTATGTTGATTTCTATGCTCATCCAGTGCTTGTAGTTGATGAGTGGTGACCATGAAACGGCATTGAAGAGCTTGATAGAATGCCAAAAAGACATAACAGACAGCTGTTCGATTCTGGAAAAGGCCGTTCTGTCCATTGCATTGGCCCAGACCTATTCGCTATCTGGCAACAAAAACGGTAGCTGTCTTTTTTTAACTAGTCGAGTTTCGAAAGTCAGTAGCAATCATTTAGAGCAATTGCAATACCTGAGCAAAGCTCGTGCGCAATGTCGTCAAGCTGGAGCGATTTTATTCGAAAAGTTTGTGTTGACGGAAATCGTGTTCTTCTATCATGAGGTGAGCCTTACCAAATGATTGTGCCGTTATTGAAAGGTTTTTAAAAGTCTTGCTCCATGCATATGCTGGAACGCGCGGTTGTATCACGGTCAGGTCGTATGCGCATGCAGTTATTCCTGTTTCGTGGCCATAATAGTCACTGTAATCGGTAGTGGATTAGGGTTGTGTGTCGGGTGCATCACCTTTAAGATGGTGAACGTGACCTCAATCGTGCATCCTGTGCCGTGGTTTATGCCCATCGTTCCGGATATCGCAGATTTCCCGCTATCCATCATTGAGGCGTTAATCTTTCAGAAGCCATTTTAAGTTCTCCCTGAATGATTTTTGTATTCGAAAACATCTTGTCGACTTTTATATGTGAAGAGTATTTATTGTTTAGAAGCGCGTGTAATCGATAATCTGAGAACGAGACTGTAACTTTTTCAGCGTGGCGATATGGACGAACGTGACGATATCGCCTCAGAGTTCGCCGCCATCGACGATCGTTATGCCGGACATTTCGATTGGAAACTCGTCTGACAGGATCCCTCAAAGGCTACGCCCGTGATTTGCTCATGGTCGAAGTCGTCCCTACCATGGCACTTCACTTCGTCTGTCCTTCCTCAGTAAGCGAAAGAGGGCAGTGGTCGAAGTAAGCTGATACATACGGCCAGTTCCAACACAGCCGTTCAAGTGTGGTAACTCGACCACAAGACAGTAAAGACCTCAGCTCACCATATCGACTTATTCTCATCTGGTCCATTTCCTCGTATTTCTGATGCATTTTCTTTGCAATTTGAATGGTCGTTTCGTCATAAACGGGCAAACAGCAGATTCTCATTCTTTTGAATTACGCAGAATTTCATTCTCTTGGATTACTTGTTCGGTTTTGAAATGTTGTCAATGCGGTGATATTTTGTTGAATTTGCGTTGATAACAATTATATTAAAAGCTTGACAGCTCTGTGATGGCGCTGGATTTCAAGGATCTTAACGACTACTTTTAATAATAGAGGGAAGTGGCTTATTTTGACTCAGTGGTGGTCGAGTCTGTGTTTCTGTCCTCCCAACATTTGATTGATCCTTTTTAAGAAATACCCCGTTTGACCTGAAAGGAATCAATTTTTCGGAACAACTGGGAAAATGCGCTGAATTCAACCACAGCGAACATTAATCCAATCTGGTCTCGACGAAAATTTGAGAAGGGATAAAAGTATTACTAAAACCGTAGGTAAGTGTTGTAACCCTTAATCCCTTATTTAAACGACTTAGTAATAATACCAAAGTTGCCACTTACCCGGTCCATTCGACAAGCTTTTCAGCCGCTACTGCGATGATTGGTCTCTTCCTATGCTGTTCAATTACCTTTTGGTTTTAGAGGATTATAAGCTTTTAAGAGAAATGAGGTCATAGCAAGCCAATTCACACTAGTGGTAATTCGTTATAATCTAATATTAATATTCACCTACTTACCAGAAACCAGTTGAAAAGTCGTAGGTAAACGGGGAAGGCCCTGTGGGTAAATCTATGACTCTGCGGTACTTTCCAGATTCTAGAACAAGGAATTACTCATCAAAGGACTATTAGCAAAAGGTAAGGTTCCGGCGAGATTCGAACTCGCGTTACTGGATTCAAAGTCCAGGGTGTTAACCGCTACACTACGGAACCAACATGGGCGATTGCTCAACAGCCTTCCATCAGGTGGATGTCTCATCAATCTTTGACCCTTCTCGTGGGCTATTTTTATCGGTGGTGGAATCCGGTGGTCACTCCTGCCACTCGTGGCTACATTTACAATGAGAAAACTTTAAGTTTAAAGCGATCAACCTAACTCTTACCATTTGAGCGCCTGCCATTGATCCTCCTACAAAACTAATTGACTGCTGGAGCAACTGAACCTTTGTCTAGATATGTTTTGCTCCTCAGATATCATCTGACTTAAACGAACCCCAAAGAAGTTGCTATTACGAGCTGTTGGGCCCTTAATCAAGCACTCAAAAATTCCGTTATTGCGACGTCGGATGGACGACTGATTGTTTGTTGGACGGCGAGTTGACTTTGGAAGGTTCTGAAGCCAGCAACTGCGATCTTTTCAGTTTGCTCCAGCATGCTATATATCGTAGGGAGACACAAAAACTTCCTGAAATTCCCCACCTCACGGTAGGTTTGTTCTACTTTCCCTTTCTAGAAATAGTCGTCTTTAATAGTGCTACGTCTGTGGTCACACGGTTGAATGCGTCGCGTGTTTGGCGGGCGGATGTGACCTGAAGATGGACGGCGCACAGACGCGTCTTCCTTCTTTCACATATGTTTTGATCTTTTCAGCGTGCTACTTTCGTATTGGTTCCTTTTCGAAACTTGTGATTGTTTTTTCTTATGGAGCAGCCTTGGTAAGGAGGTTAGAAGGTTCTTTCGAGGCTGTACCAGTTGCTTTCTTCAGCAATCCCGATAAGCCAGAGGAATTTTGAAGTTAGCACAGGATATTATAGCTTAATTGAGAAGCTATCAAAGATCGACGGAAGCTAAGTGTTTTCCTGTCATTTGAGCGTAGTCGGGACCATGCCAATATAGGCCTTCAGCTGAAGTCATGCGCCTTAGAACTTTTGTTTTTCCTAGATTTCGACTTTTTTTTTCTCTTTTTTTGGCTTCACACAAGTCTAGGAAGGAGATTGGGATCATTGGTTTATTCCTACAAAACGCTGTTTACCGCAAAACTGAAACGTGTTCATCACCTTGGCTAATGTTGCCACAAACCTATATTAAATTTGGAAATTTGATAAGCCTGCTGGCGGTAAATAAGTGTTCTTGGAATTATTCACGAAACAAGTTCCGTACGATTTATCACCTTCCCATTATCTTCAACAGAATAGGGGCTGGTGCCGCGCGGTACGATGCAGGTATAGTTGGTTTGACTTTATGGGAACGTCTCCCATTGAGATAGCTTGAAGAAATTTTTGAAAGTTGAGCACATATGCGGGAAAAGGGAAAGTGGAAAGTTTCCATCAACAGTCTCGACTCAGTGGTAGTTAAAATTAAGAAGAATGGTTGAAATAAGTTGATTTTATTTGTGTGATAGCGGCTTTGTAGACTTGTGAACATGAGCTAAACACGTGATATAGGTGTGAAGGGAATGAATAAAACGACTGAATTCACTTCTTACATATCTAGCGTCTCAGTGTCGTCCCTTTCCCTTTTCTCTTGTGTCTGGAAATCCTTCGTTAGTATTTTACAATGATTTGTCGTACTGGCTTGTTATAATGGAACCGTTTATTGGATCGACTTTTCGAACAACTCGTCGTCTCCAAGCCACAAAAGAAACCAAAATTCTGGGGTTACTCCAGCCTTCCAGTGGATTCTAAGAACAGCAAGGGGCCAATGATACACCATTGGCTATCGTGAGGTGAGAATAACGCGGTGATCTAAGAGCCCACAAAAAGGAATGAATGGTAGAAGTTCGCGCGCCATGGCAATGCGCTCATTTCGATTGTTTAACTTAGGATTTCTCTCGCAGATGTACGGCGCTGTAGTCCAATTCTAGCACCGACCTCATTCCCGGCTAAGATTTTGTATTTAATATCAAAATGATAACCCTTGTGCTCTACCACTCGAAGCGTCGTAAGTGGGCCTCCCCGTCATCTACCAGCTGGATGTTCTTTGACGCGTAAGCCCAACATCCTTCCCGTCTCACCAATATGTGTCTCGTCACAGGCTGAATACTGAACTTGTTATGTCGTTCCTCACTGTGTGTAATCTCTTCTAAAAGGACAAATAACGCAGTTATCTGGCTATCCGCCGTGCCGCACGATCAAAAAGCCCATAGCAGATTAAAAACACTGGGTATTCCGCTGGTAGATTCACCGAACAACATGATCAATGCATTGTCGGATCCCTGCGCTAATTTTGTCTGATGTAAATGGAAGCCGGAGATATACCATGTCCTCAAAATCCCGCTCCTCCCGTTCCAATTCGTCTGTTCACACTCCTGTAGCTGTTCTGTCCATGTTACGAACTTCTGCACGTTTCACAGCCCAAGGGTGAGCGGGTATGCATGGAATAAGATGTTCTTTGAGCTGTTTCTTATACCACTTCACATTGTACCTTCTATTTGAGATGTTTATCTGCGTATCAAATCATGAAGCCAGCTCTCGTGCGGAACCTCTCTCGTGAGTTTGATGTACCGTGACTGTCGGTTGTCGGGATTGAGGGTTGCTCGATGATCGTACGCGCACGGCGGATAAATGCATTATTTGTCCGTTTCGTTTTCCTTTTGTCCGTTATTTGTCCAGAGGTGGCAGGCGTGGAAGGCCGTTCGTGCCGTTTGGTAGGTATTGAGTAAAAGAACATCAGGACTATGATTTTCATATAAAATGCAAGGTCCTAGCCGAGAATGAGATCGGTGCTAGAAAGATGTTGGAAGCGAGAGAAATCTTATGCTGAACAACCGAAATGAGTGCATTGCCACAATAAAACTTCTGCCATTCATCCTTTGTTGTGTTCACACCGCATAGGTCTTATCGCATGGCAGTCGATGGTGTCTCATAGGTCCCTAATAGAATTTGACGAATCGAGTAGGACGGCAACGGTGGAACCGTAGAATTTTGGTTTCTTGGCCGGGATCTTTCGGTGTTTGAGTTTCTGGGAGTTGTTGTAACTAGTCAAGCGCGTTTGAGAGCTTGATCGAGTAAGCCACAGATCAGGAGCTTCGAACTTTTTTCTGGTCTTTGAAAACGACGAGTTGTTCGAAACGTGACCCAATAAACGGTTCCATCATAACAAACTGTAGGGCAAAGCGTTGTGAATCATTATGTGACTTGCCTAGGTTTCGAGCAGAACTTTGAAAATGCCTGCTGAGGTAGAAGTGCCTCTGACTACATATGAGCGGCTCAGAAAATACGAGGTAGTGAAGAATTTATTCAACATGTCATACCTTGTTTTAATTGCTGTTAAATAGTGCAGAATAAGTGCTGAGTGCTTTTTTGTCAATACAGTGGGATTCTAGCAACAATTCTCGTCCGCAATCCGCCACCCGGATTCCCCGGTCTGGTTCGATAAGGAACACAATGAAAAGTTAAAGAAGGATCTTCTGTGGGCAGCACCTTATGATGCTCGATTTCCGCAGGTATGTGCAGTTTATTAAGCGGAAAGTGTGCTGGTTTTCACACTGTAAGAAGGCAAGTGCTATTCGCGTTAATACAGTTTTGTTGCTTGGGTGAAAAACTTCCCTCGAGTAAGACTATTTAATGACAAAATTCGCAGTTACCCTAACACCCGTTGAGTTGCTACGTTCTACTTCATTTTCATAAATATTCTCTCAAACTCTTTGTTGCTTGTCCAGCATTAAAACCACTTGTTTGCGACATTTTTGTTAACACCTGACAAATTGGTAAATACCATTTCATGTAAATTTTCGAATCCCTTATCCTTTAAGCTATAGCGGCGGCTACAAGTACGAGGACCATCAAGGATCATATTGTGTTGAAGCTATGCGAAGCTATTTTTTGATTATGTCAATGTACTTAAAACTTTAGATTTTTTTTTTTGATCGGTGAAATGCCGAATTGAGTAATGTACAAAATAGGGTGGGCGAATGCTTATATTAATGTCGTTGAGCTTAACAATGTACAGTTCCATTGCGGTTCTTCATAGCTTATGGTTTCTGTGAAATTCTAGTGCTATGTTTTGTCATGGTACAAATACTTACCTTTAAGAAGTCCCTGTTAATTCTGGCAAGGTTATGAAGTTGATGATTGAGTGGAAGATTTGGCTTCAGAGGGTTTTGAACTTGTGCTGCCGCTTTTTTGGCAATTGTTCTTATTCACGTTTTACTCTACATTACTTGCCACCCCGTGAGCATTTTGTAGCATTTTTGGGCATGATTATAATTGACATTTTAATGTGAGATATTATGTTTGCTTTATTAGATTAACTTTGTACCTACTAGGTCCGCAAGCAGCGTCAATGCTTCGCATATTACGTTGACTTCCATCGCTGTAACGAATTGATGGGTAAGGACTACAAGCCTTGCAAATTCTTCCAGAATGTGTATAAGGTTTGTTGAATTATTCTCTATTTGAACAACTGGATAAGACCATTAATTTGCCTTTTTTTGTCGCTTTCACTTCTGTACCCCAATGCAATTGCATCATCCTTTTTTACTCATATATAATAAAAAGGAACCTATAGAACTGGATTCTTTCTTGTTAGTTCAAAACTGAGCAAGGGATGGATTCGGATAGGGATCCTAGCCCATTGTAGCTTATGTGTCTGTCTGTCTACATGGCTTTCAGGATGATGGAGTTTATAAAAGTAATAGGTGACTCAATCAATGTCTCATATTTATTATAGGAATGGAATAGTTGTAAGCCATTTGGGACTCAAGGTATCTTATTTTTGGGAAGTTGGTTTAATTTTGGTCACGTAATTTGTCGCTTAAGATTTTGGGTACTATTCCACTATTACAACCCCAAAAACTCAAAATTTTAATTTTCGATGAAACTTCGCCTATAGGGGTAATCCGATGCCCTGATAACGAATATGACCTTCATTTTCGGCGCTGGCGCCATTTGGCGCCAATTTGGCGCCAAGCGTGTTTTCACCAAATTTGCTGAAAACTTGCGTTTAGGGGTTATTTCAGGTCCTGGTAACGAATATAACATCCATTTCTGTGTCCTCAAACAACGAATAAAACTTTTATTGAGCTACATCGTCTCCCCCACAACATGTATGCCTTGTCGTCGCGCCAAATAGCCTCATCGCGTAAAATGAATGTTATATTCGTTATCAGGACCTCAAATAACCCCTAAACGCAAGTTTTCAGCAAATTTGGTGAAAACACCCTTGGCGCCAAATTGGCGCCAAATGGCGCCAGCGCCAGAAGTGAAGGTCATATTCGTCATCAGGGCATCGGATTACCCCTAAAAACGAAGTTTCATCGAAAATTAAAATTTTGAGTTTTTGGGGTTGTAATAGTGGAATAGTACCAGATTTTGCAGTTGCTATATTGGACTTTGCATTCGATGGATACAAAGTTTATTGACACAAATCTGGATTTTCAATGTCGCCTCAGGTATTGATAGGTGCGAGGGGGGACAGAGGAGATGGGAAATAGTTGGGGCTGAGAGGACAGGTTTCTACTCTTCTGAGTCATAGTAAACTGGTTGCTTGATCTGGATCAGCTTTCACTTCAAAATTGCTATTTCATCTAGTCTTTTGTTTAGTCGCTGCTAATTTTCTTGGCTTCGGTAAGTATGTGGTATCTATGTTTAAAAAGGTTTGTAGCTATAATTAATTTCTCGGTGAGTATTTATTTTTAGGATTTCTGCCCGAATTTCTGGATTGAGAAATGGGATGAGCTGATCGAAGAGGGTCGCTTCCCTGCGAAATTCGATCGCTAGATGAACGCGAGCACCTTATATAGTGTAGAATGGTCTTGAGATAAATGTACCTTGTGAACTGTGTGGTGTTTCTTCAAAAATGGTCAAAGGGCCATATATTTCTGTATTGTATCTCGTGTAGCTGATAAACTGACAATTCTTACCCATATCATATTATACAGCTCCCTTGAAAATGTACTAAAGCAAAGCCTATGGATGGACTGTACGAGCTCCTTCGATTAATATTGAAGGGAGGGTAAAATATATATTTGAAGCGCGGTTCTCGATAGTTTTGAGGTAACCTTTTTGAGTCGAGAAGCGGAAGTATTCTTTGGTAATAGTGCAGCAGTGGTGACGGAAGCAAGAAAATTCGCGGATTCTGGGAAAAAGCAGGCTCAAAGTAATGGAAATAGAGGTTGTACAAGTTTATCATGACGGAAATGACATGGAAGGTATACTTTTCGCTTATTGCAATTGCGCAGAGAGCGGACCACAGCGAGACAAAGCTGTCCAGTATTGCCTTTCGTTGTCGTTATGTGGTACGCTAGAGGCTTCTTAACCCTCTCCACTATCTAGGCTGCTTACAGACCTGCTAGCGCCACACATGGTATACGGGGTGGGGGGGGGGGGCATAGACCCATCCTAGGGTGATAACCCAGAAGCTATCTTATCCTGAATTGTGCCTTCAATAGAGAATACGATTGATAATTGGATGAATGATCCCCCTACCGATAAAAAATGCAGTACTTGCGTTGCTTTGGTAATAAATGAGAATTGAGTTCAGGGATTCAGTAAATGAGAATTAAAGAAGGCTGAGTTCTTTTGAGTCAGAAGAAATTTGTCTTGAGCCGCAAATTTGAAAATTATTGCCCCTCGATTAGGTGAAGACGTTTTTAATGGTTTTGGTATATGCCTCTAGACGTTCATTTTTTTAGTCAACGATTACAGCTAGTATCGCAAGATCGTTCCAGGATTTCCCGTAGAACAATAGCCTTTATGGATAAGTTTGCTGGATAGGACGCATTCGGGGTAGATGCTGCATGCTGTCGATGATTCAAGTTGGAAATGCCGAAGCAAAGGGAGTGCGTGAAGGGATGACTCCTGTATTGCGATTTGATCAGCAGATTTTGTTGTGATTTTTATTTTTTATCGCGTTTGGTATCGATGACCAGTCTTCTGTGTGCATGGTGTCTCGTGAAAGCTTTCAGCTTTGCTAATTATTTTATTTTTACCTCTCGTGTTTCAGAATTTAGCGTAGAAATGCCTCACGTAAGGTAAGCGTCCTAAGTTGCAGTACCGGTGGGTGTCTATTTTTCCCTGCTTTTTATTCTAGTTAGTGTTGACGTGTTTTGATTCTGAAATGAGTAAGAATAGTGGGAATGAAAACATCCGAGCACAACACGTCATCAGCATCAGCTGGAATATTGAGGAGGGAAAAGTTGACACCTATGACGGAGATTCGAACGCTTGCTTCAAGGGCGACATTCCCAGGATCAAATTATGAAATAAGAAGGTTAAAAATAAGTGGCAAAGTAATAAACTCACGCAGGACATCACGCACGCAGAAGATTGATACGGAACACAAAGAAAATTAAAGTCACGACAATATCTGTTGATGAAACTGCAAAACCGGAACCACCTCTTCACTCACTCACTTTGTGGCAGCATCACGCAGCATGAGTAACTAACTAGGAACTATCGATTGACGATTACGCAGACTGGGGCAGCCTGCTGCTCCAATTGCACAGGCTGCACCTACTGGGGCAGCAGTCTGCAGACTGATGCAGCGTGCTGCATTTACTTTGGATGCGGCATTACCAGATCTTTTTCGTGTCTATTGACGGCATTGCCTTCAAAAAAAACTTTAAGTTACTGTTTTCCTGATGACAGATGGCTTCCTCTACTTGGGTGAGTCCAGAGGAATATGAAAGGCGAGAAAAGTATCTTCGTGGAGATCTTCGTGAAGTCAATTTGCTAGATCCCTACACATGGAATCGACCTGCTCAGGTTTGTTTATTTTAAGCTCACTTATTGGTTTTACATGGTAATGGCGATAATGTGATCCACGCCGATTTTCAGAATAGGGAACGTACTACGTGCTTCATTCATCCCATTCATTCGGTTTTACTCAGAAACAAAAAAGGTTCCTGGATATCATTATCATAGTCAGGAAGACTCGTCATTAAACTTATAACATCTTCAGCTGTTCAATTAGGCTAGATTATCTTTTTCGTAAACCCGCGCAATTGTATTTGTTAAAGTATGCCATGTAATGGAATAATGCGCGATCGAAAACGCAGTTCTGACATTTTCCGAAAAATACAACCAGAAAGGTAAAACACTATCAGGGATGTTTGAAAACCATGGTGTCTTGTAGAATATACCACGATCGACTTTCTTTTAATCTTGGCATGACTTTTCACCGAAATGTATGTTTATTTGCTTCAGCCTTTCCAAGATTCTAAACTTTATAGGGCTAACGTTTCGGCGAGTTCGCCTTCGTCAGAGCCTAAAAAGTCGAAAAACCATTGAGACTGACTCTATAATAAGGCGAGATAAACCAAAGACAGTTCTTTAGACTAGAGACCCCCCGAACCCGGTATACAAGAGGCTTACCTTGATCTAAATCGCCGAAGCGTTAGATCGACCTCGGTGTTTACAGAATGCGTACAATGAGCAAGCCTTCTTCCTTTCTGACCTCACCGTGATCTCAAAATTTGCAGAGGTCGAGAAAGGGCGCGAGGTCACGGGTTACGGCCATATGCTCTTCCTTCCTGTTAATTTGTGGGTCTCTAGCTGCAATCCAAAACGCCTCAAGTGCTTTCCGCGCGGTAGTCTCCGTTTCTAATGCCAAGACGGTTACTGAAATTGTTAGTTCGTAACCATCGTGGCACACAACTCGATGCATTCCCAGTGATGTTTGAATGCGAGACTTTCTTAGCCCCTCCAGGTGTTCTTTGATTCGAGTACAAAGGGGGCGCCCTGTTTCACCAATATATTCAGCACCACAGGCCTGGCAACAAATTTCGTAAATCACTCCTGCTCTCATGCAATCACTGCGTCGATTGGAAGGACACACAAGGCAATCTGGTGTGTCACCCAAGATATTGTATAGGCGATTGCGGACCAGTTGTCGACAAAGTTTTATTGGGGGTATTTCCACAACCATGACCTCTTCCTTCAGATCACACCTAGTCATACATGCACGAATTGCTCTGCTCATTTCGTCGGAAATGAACGGTAGGCAAAACGTCACCTTATTGACCGGTGCTCGTTCATAAATTCTACGAGGTGGGAAATGTCCCCCACGTTGTGACCCTTTGCAGCGGTTAGGATACCCATTAGAGACCGCAATTCTTCGAGCTGCGTCCAGCGATTCTGTCTTGAGATCCGTATCAGAGGAGACTTTACTGGCAACTCTGAACATATTGCAACATGTTTTGTTCTTATGGGGTGAGCCGAGCGGTAATGAATGAGAATATTCTTACAGCTAGGCTTCCTGTACCATTTGGTCCGTACTGTTCCCCTCGCTAGCTGAATCTGGATATTGAGGAATGGTAACCAGTTCTCTCTAGGTCTTTCCCGCGTAAACTTGATTTGATCTGCTCGATTGTTAAGGATGTCAAAGCATATGTCCATCTCTTGCATATGTCAAAGCATCGCCGAAACGTTAGCCCTATAAAGTTTAGAATCTTGGAAAGGCTGAAGCAAATAAACATACATGGTGTCTTGGTTTAGCTGGCTCACGGAATCGCTTAAAGAAGGCCTGAATCTACGAAATTATCAGAATGCAAGATCAACATTGAACGGCGGGGGAACACTTGTTTTTTTTCTTTTGAATAGAGTTGACTGCCTACTCAGAATCGCTCAGCGCTCAGCATTATTCTCTATAGTGGTACTCCTTTATTCATGAATGCTTGATTCCTTTATCGTTTCGGTCGTTTATATTATGCTATCTGCAAAACAAATTGAATTTCAGGGAGCTGCTGCAATGTTTGGTCTGTCATTGGCTGCCGGGCAGCTTTACAATATTTGGAACAAAAAACCGTTTTACTTCGGTGAGTTAGCAATTTATCCTTCTTTGATTTCTTCATTATGGTTTCTACTTTAACAAATCATTCAGCCTGCATTTGCTTTTTCTCTATGCTTTCTAAAGTAGAAATATTTGTAAAACGCCTCTCTGCCTCGGTGAAGCATAAATGTGTGAGATCAAGCTCCAGTACTATGTACGATACATTGTTACCGTTCCTTCAAACTGTTTCCTGACTTAGCCTACATGAGATGATGTAGCAGCATCTGATACAATCTGGCTGTTCTTTTCCTATTTTCTAGAACTCCTACCACCAGCGACGCTTTGCGATCCCACATCACGTGCCGCTACGGCTGATATGAACTTTTACTTCACTAGTAGACATTTTTAAACTTAATTCTCGAGTTCTACGGATCTCCTTCACTGAGTTCTCTCACTGAAGGATCCCCAGCCGGTTAGTGACGAGGCTACGTAGGGCGTCCCCAGGTGGCGGATAGGGGAATTAATCGCCGACCAAAAGTCACCGGTACTTGCCCAGAGACGCAGGTGGATTCAGGGGATGGACTCCTTGATTCTGCTGTGCTGGGTCGATATACCCTCTGTTCCTCGCAGGCGATCCACGCATACGTGTGTGGAGAATCTGTGGGTGCAGTTGGTATCCTGCCCATCGACTCGGCCAAAAGCTTGCATTCGAGTGACGAACAAGTCACACTGGGAAGTATCTGGGAGGCGATTCGGGGCCGCCTCCAAAAACAAAGCCCCTCGTCCAACCCCCCCCCACGTCAGAGCCTGGCAAGCTACACGATGGGTTTTTCTTTCACCGCCAGAAACAGTAATAAAAATGGGCCTCATTCCCCTGAACCTGAGGGAGTCCCCAATACGGCAGCGTTGGGTAGGACCGCTCGGGAGAGGCTGCTAAAATCTCAGGGCCAAAACAGGCTGCCCAAAAGGAGAAGGACTAAGATGGCGATCTGTACTTTCAACGCACGGACGCTTGCATCGGAAGCGTGTATAGAAGACCTGATGATGCAAGCTAGGAAGATCAAGTACGACGTCATCGGACTGACCGAGACGAGAAGGCATCGCCCGCTGCACGCTGTATTTGAGACTGGAGAAGAACTGTTCCTTGGAACATGCGACAGTAAAGGCGTCGGCGGCGTAGGTGTCCTCGTCAACACGCACTTGGCCATGAACATCGATTCGTACGAAAGCTTAACAACCCGAATCGGACGTTTGCGATTAAGAAGATGTGGCTCAACCCCAGCTCTAACCATCTTCGTTGCTTACGCACCAACATCGAGCTACGAAGAAGAGGAGTTGGAAGCGTTTTATATGGATCTGGAGAGGCTCTACAGAGAAGACCACACTTTCTTCAAGGTCATCGTTGGTGACTTTAACGCCAAGATTGGCCCCAGAAGAACGGCTGAAGAGCTTCACATCGGGACTCACGGAGTGGAATGGAATGAGCAGGGTGAAAGGCTGTCCGAGTTTATCATGACGACCCACACCATCCATGGTAACTCGCAGTTCCAGAAGCCCTCTAATTTAAGATGGACATGGGAGTCACCTGGTGGACAGTTCCATAATGAAATAGACCACATCATCTTCAATCGGAGATTTTGCCTGACCGACGTCGCTGTTGTCCCGAAGTTCTACACGGGATCGGACCATCGCCTCCTCCGCGCTAGATTCTGCTTCTCAGTGCGTGGGGAGAGAGCTATGAAGTTTCGGAAACGAAGCCCCAAGACCTCCATAAACTGGGACCACTTCGCTTCCCTTGCGAGCAAATGGGAAGATTCCGTTATCGACAACATCGATGATGAGTACAACCGGCTCGTCGAACATCTTCACGATAGCGCTAGAAAAGCTGAGAGTCCACAAGTAGCCAAGAGACGACTCTCTTCGAGGACTCTCGAGCTGATACGCCAGCGTGGAATCGCCCGAGCAACAGGCAATTATCAACAAACGTCCGAACTTGCGAAGCTATGCAGAGAAGCGATAAAGGAAGATCTGAAAGAGAGAAGAGCAGCAGTCATGGACGAAGCCGCCGAGGCCGGAAGGAGCATTCGCAAAGCCCGACGGAGCTTCGCCAACTACAAGACCAAGATGACCTCCCTTCGTCGTCCTGACGGAACCGTTACTGCATCCCGGAGGGCAATGGAGAAGGTCATCTACGACTTCTACTCGGATCTCTTCGACAGCCACGTCTACCTGCCTACTCACCATCTTAGGCAAGACGAATATATCGCTCCTTCGGTTCTCCCTTCCGAAATACGACATGCCATCAAGTCGATGAAGAACTGTACAGCGCCCGGTCCCGATAGGATCAAACCAGAACATCTGAAGAGTATGCCTCCGGTCATCATCAAAACTCTGGCTAGGCTCTTCACACGGTACCTGTCGGAATGCAAAGTGCCCACGTCGTGGAAAACTAGCAAGACTGTGTTGCTGTACAAAAAGGGAGATCCAGACGATATTGGCAATTATCGCCCAATCTGCCTGCTGTCCGTAATCTACAAGCTCTTCACTCGTGTCATCCTAAACAGGATTGGCAGAATATTAGATGAAGGACAGCCATGCGAGCAAGCAGGGTTTCGGAGAGGGTTCAGTACAATCGATCATATCCACACCCTAACAAGGCTCATTGAAGTATCGCGAGAGTACAAAATG
Source organism: Haemonchus contortus (assembly GCA_000469685.2). NCBI lineage: Eukaryota > Metazoa > Nematoda > Chromadorea > Rhabditida > Trichostrongylidae > Haemonchus > Haemonchus contortus. The sequence continues at coordinate 42,947,795 of LS997564.1, forward strand.
CCGCTATGTCTTACGTTCATCGATTTGAAGAAAGCCTTTGACACTGTCGAGACAGAAGCGGTAATCGAAGCCCTGGGCAACCAGGGTGTTCCTACTCAATATATAAGGATGCTTCGTGAGCTCTACGACAACTTTACGACCAGGATTTCACCATTCTACAAGGAAGTCATTATCAACGTGAAGAGAGGTGTCCGGCAAGGCGATACCATATCGCCCAAACTTTTCAGTGCCGCTCTCGAGAATATCATGCGTCATTTGGAATGGGAAGACTTGGGAGTGAAGGTCGACGGCCGCTATCTACATCACCTCCGCTTTGCAGACGACATCGTTCTCATAACACCGAACATCGAGCAGGCGGAACGAATGCTGGCCGAGTTTGACAATGCTTGTGGAAAGATCGGATTGAGATTGAACTTAACGAAGACGATGTTCATGAAAAACGGTTTGGTACCTGATGCTCCCTTCACGCTAAACGGAAAGAATGTCTCCGAATGCTCTAGCTATGTGTATCTAGGTCGGGAAGTCAACATGATGAACGACCTAGCTCCGGAGCTGTGCAGAAGGAAACGCGCTGCGTGGGGAGCATTCAAGAATATCGAGGGAGTAGTGAAGAAGACAAAGAACATCCGGCTCCGCGCTCACCTTTTCGACACTGCTGTTCTTCCTGCTTTGACGTACGCCTCAGAGACTTGGACTCTACGAAAGCAGGATGAGCATGCTGTCAGCGTTGCTCAACGCGCTTTGGAAAGGACGATGCTCGGAATTTCCCTATACACGCAAGTGCAGAAGGGAATCCGGAGTTCCGAGCTCCGTCAACGAACGAAGATCAGGGATGCCGTTGACCACGCCAAGAAATCGAAGATCAGGTGGGCCGGACACGTTATGCGATATAGTGATGACCGTTGGACCAGGGCGGTTACTGACTGGATCCCTCGGGACATCAAACGAACTCCAGGAAGGCCGCCAACGAGATGGTCAGACTTCTTCACGAAAGCTCTGAACGAAAGGAATGTTGATCCTCGTGTCCCTGGAGCGATTCATTGGACCACTCTGGCTCGTAACAGGGACGAATGGAGACGTTACTGGCGCCCGCTCGAGGAAATCGACGATCAACGGGACGACAGGTGATAGGTGAATTCTCGAGTTATCACAACGTCTTTTTCTTCGGTTTGAGTTGATGGCGACAACAAGAGGGGACGTCCGTTCCGCGCATCTTTCGACAATAGGTCATCCCGCCCCCTTCGCGTGCGGCGCAGCCCTTTGCTATCTTGAGGTGACATTACTGTGTCACTATTGAAAGTGTAGTAAGGAGCGAATGATTTGCGCTAGTGATTTGCATTACCTCTCTCATGCTGACTGCATTGGAGTAAGCACAAATCGTAAGCCCCACTGAAACTGTGACGTCCGTCAAGAATGGGTGCTTTCAGACTTCGACGATTCTGCCAGCGTGCGCGCCGGCACGCCGGTAGAATCGCGCGTGCGAGCAAGCGAGCTTGTTGCGAGGTGGCTCTAGCCAACACTGTGATAGCACTGGGGGTACCGATCGATACCGCAAAGTGATCATGACTAGCTTTTGTGCATTTTGAATGTCGACCGTCGTTTTTGTGGTGTGTGAGTGTCGACCGAAACAAAGCGCACCCCAAGATGGGCTTGGGCTATGTGCATTCAGGAAGCTATTTACACACATTACACATCAATCATTTTACATCAAAAACTTTCCTGAGTGACTGCTGCTTGTCACTTGAAACTTCTCAAGTTGTAGCTCTAGCCTCGCCGGATTTTGGCTTATAGTTGCGATTAATGGCCATTATCACTTTCAGCACTCGTCCCTAAATTGATTGCCCTTGGAATAGTGAGTTCTTTGGGTTACGGAATGGGCGCGTTGAGAGAGCATCACTGGAGAACAAGAGATGCTGTCATTGAACATTACATGCAGCTTCATCCCGAGGACTTCGATCATTTTAAGGACAGTGAGTTTCCTAATCGTTCGTTCATGTATTTTTCCATTGAGGGCTCAATGAGTTTATCTCTTATTTAATAAATCATTTGCAAGGTCGCATGAGAAAACTTTCTCAAGGAATATGATGAGAGAAATATTAAATTGAGATTCATATTGTTCATTGATTGACTATTAATCCATGAGCCTTTTTGTTATGTGGAAAAGCAAGTGAGACGACACTTCCGAATCATCTCTTGTTCATAACGGGATTTCATTTTAAAATGCTTTCTCGTTTGAATTTTTTCATTAAAGGTTTATCGCAAGTATGCTTTTTTTCAGGAAGCGGTCGCCCATTCTCACAAATTCTTCTGCCATGGTATCCGAAAAGATCCCAGTATGTAAAGTACGATTGATGGGTCCAAGAGACTAGCATAGCTCAATTACTTCTTTATATTGTAGTTTTGCTCTAGTGTAGTCTTCGAATAAATGACTGTCTGGGAACGTGTTTTTCTTTTGTAGCTGCATCCATGGGAATTTCCGTCTTACTACAGTTCTTCATGATTATCTCTTTTGTATTCTTGTGTGATCTGGCGTCACTTTTCCACTTTATTGAGTACTTCATATTTTAGCGAGATTGATAACCAGTTCTTAGCAAAGTCATTGAATGAATGAAACGCTGGATGATGTCACGTCTACCGAATCATCGGATGCGATAGCACGTAGGAAAGAATTGCTTCTTCAGCGACTTCAACAACGACGACCTGTTAAACAAGCAAGTTCAGGTTAGGAATTCTCGATGTTTTTATACTCGGAAACAGCATTGATCGTGTGAGCCGTGTTGCTTACAGTTAAGCAACACTTGCAGTAAAACATTTTTAACGAGACATTATCACTGTTCTTATACAAAGTATTTGATCGAACCAGAACAAGTTTTTTAAAATTATCCCCTGCTCCATTCACATATATTCATTATAATGTACTGGGTCAACTTCAGTTTGGCCTCGTAGGAATGGCAAGCAAGTCTCCTCCTAGTTGTTTTTGAAAATTGATTTGAGTGTTCGACTCCTTCAAAGCTTACCTGAATTTACTTTTGTTCTGAATAGTGACAACGCACTTTAAGTGGTTTACTAGAACTGCGACTGTTGAGAGCTTGATTACCAATTGCTAAGATACCATGTATGCAAAACTTATCGTATCCAGACATTATAACCCATGCAAAGTAGGGCAACAAAAGTTCCCTCAGCTAGGCAGAACACAACGCCTTTTGTAGTCTACGTACTTGTTTTTTTATCTGGTTTGCTTGAGTTTTCCACCGTTTCTCCCTGCAGGTTATTCCCTTCGTAGAGGAAAGATGCCGCGATTGCTTATTGTTTGTGCTAAAAAAAAACAAGCGAACAAACCCACGGGTTGCTCTTCATGTGGGCCAGGGTGGGTATAAGGAAGGCCGATAATAGTCTTGTCAAAACGTCCAAGCTTTCATGTGATTATCGGCTAAAGAATTGTTTTGAGGGAATTTTTCAGTGGTTCTGTCTTGTTAAGGGACTGATAAAGCAAAAGTGAGGGAAGAAGAGCTGAACGATGCGTTGAATCGTGCGAGGGAACAGGCAGAAAGCAGAGTTGTTGATGAGGAGACCGTGAAAACACTAGGTAACTTCTTTTATTACCCCCGTATAAATCATAATTTTTTTGTTCTCGCATACAGAAGGATTTTTATCACTCGAAGGATGTGGGTGGTCTGCAAAGCGAATACAAGAAGCACTGGAGTTGTTACGAAAAGCTAGTCTGGGCATATCCGGCGGAAATGTGCAGCCATCGAAGTTTGCATTTTCGGTAAGTTCCACTGACGGTTTTCATGACTGTTTGTCTCGTGCCAGTTTTCATGGAAATACATCCTATCCTTCTTTCAATTTCTTTCGTTGGCTACTTTGATTAGCATGCTACCTGAAAACGTGAAATGCATTGAGACAAGCTGTAAAAACTTATGGAAGAATTTTGTAGAGATTTTATTTGTGAACTGGAACATCTTTATTTTCGTTAAGGACCTGTTTCCCAGCAGAAGATGTAGAAAGGCGTTGAACACAAAGTTGATTTCATACTCAACATTTTAATTTTAATATCAAAGATTTACTGTTTTTCCAATGCTTTAGTAGATGCGAGGGTGTAGGAAAGAGGATTTTGAGAGATGACAGAAGGCTGACGTCGCGTATCTTGTTCTGGATTTACTAGAAGAATGACCGAAATTTGAAGAAGCTCCTTCAATCGGCTTTTCTACTAGTAAATCTCTCTCATCTCTCAAAACCCTCCTTCCTACAAACCTCGCATCTACCAAAGCATTAAAAAATAGTTAATCTTTAATACACCTCCATTATGACAGATTCATTTGTAGCCTTCAAAGGAATATAGGCCTGGAAAGCCATTCAGGATTTCCAACTTACCATGAGTTATGCACCACATCGCTTTCTCGTTTAGAAATGTAAAAAATGTCGCCTCACGAAAATTATGTAGCTTTTGCCGTAGTGTAGTTTTTGATGTTACTGGATGGATAGCCCGGCTAACGCCGCGCTCTCCTTTTTTTTGATTGAAATTTGCTTGCCGTGCATGTAACTCTAGTTTGGACGCTCCGGTTTACTAGAACAGGAATTGTGAAGTTCCAGCCAAGCACACACACACACACACATATACTTCGTGAGCACCTTGCCCGTCATGAGCGGAATCCTGTTCAACTTATGTATATTTAAGTAACTTGATTTGTTCGCCTCTTCTTTCATCTTCCTGGCGTCACCTGCCATAGCCATTCCCGTACTGCTTCCTGAACCCCCATCCATCCATCATACTTGGATGTCCTTATCCAAACAGACAATTTTCGGGCTAGCGCCACCCATCTGAGTGAAGTCTTGTTGTACCATTTACCGGCAGCATTCCCATAGTGCCGCTTGTACACCTATCAAATTTGAACGATCCACGTTCAGATTAACAATTTTAACGCACACCCCGCCCCCTTAGAGAGAGTTCAATCCTGTTCACCTACCATTAGTGTTTCCATCCGCCGTCTGATCTGCTACCGAATTCGAACCTTCTAGGTCTACGGAAACAGGAAAAATGAGTTTTCAGCCGAGGATACGACCATACACATACACTTCCGAAAAAAGTGAGTAGTGAGCAGCAGTCTCATATCTAGTAGTACATAAAAGACACTAAAGGGAATTAACTGACCACTGATCGGCCAATTACATAACAGATCACAAATCGGTGTATAGGCCAACATCACCACATCGTGAATCTTACCGACGTGAATCCCCCATGTCCGACGAGAGCAAAGCTGTAAATTAGAGGTGCATAGCCTGGGAAGCTTCTGAACAGAATCGCCGCCTCTGGATTCCACGCTTCCCCTTAGCCCAATCCTGCCACCTGTATCCCTTCTAATTCAAATGCTCTAGCTTTCAGAAACAGTTTTTTTGTCAACCCCACCTCCAGAGCATAATGTCCAGTCCTGTTGCCTACAGATTGAATCAGGGACAATCCAGGAAAGATACAAAGGTAGAATGTTTCTGAAGATAGGACTATTAAAATGGTCCGCCTGCCAATCGGTCGGCATCCTGGGTGACCCATCAAAAGAGGTCAACAGGCACGGCTTACATGAGTGATCGCGATGGAAGAATGTCATGCAGAAGCTTCACTGTCATTCTTATCGTATGCAGAAATTTCGCTTCAATTCCGATCTCAACAGGCACTGTAGGGCCAAAAAATGCAGTAAGTCACAGACCCACTTGAGTGATGACACGCAACCCTTCGTCGTTTTCTCTAGCCAAATTTTTTTGAAAAAAGTATTCCTAAACAACCGAGACGTTCGCGTTCCGGAAAGAAACATCTAGTGTGTAGTAGCTCACAAAAAGGTTGCTATAAGAACAGTGAAACGTTGTTTTTCGAGGAAATCACTGGCAAGGGAAAGCCGCTCGTGGTTTCTTCGGTGCAGGCGTTAAAATTGACCAAGACCGGTACTCAACAGCGTACTGATGGAAGTAATGAAGCACTGGTTCCACTACGTTTTCTGGAACATCTCGTAGTCCTTCCGACAGGACGCTACTCCAGCCCACAGAGCCAAGTTTGCCCGCAAATGCTGCCGACGACAGCTGCCCGACTTCATTGGTGAAGAGGAATGGTCATCCTATTTTCCAGAACTTGACTCACTTGAACCCCACGAATGGTCCCTGATTGGAAGAGGACCTGTCGAATTGCAGTCCCAGTTCAGAGTCCTAGAATGCAAGGGCTGAAGAACGGCTGGGAAGAAATGGAGAAGGATACCTGCGTACCACATGCGATCAAGTCAAGAGCAATCTTTGACTACTATCCGCGCTCATGGGGGATATTTTGAAATGCGACTGTAGCATGTTGTAGCACGTAGTGTTAGCTGGTGTGCACAGAAATTCCATCGTCTCTCGCAGCTGAGAAGTTTCAAACGTTTGCTATAAATCGGCGCCAATAATTTTGAGACACCCTGTATATGTATATGTGACGCGTTAAGTGTGTCTGTTGGTTTGTATGTGTGTATGTGTGTGTTTTTGATCGGAAATTCATAACTCCGGTTTCCGTGGACCTAGAGCGCTAAAATTTGGTAGAAGCACAGAAGGCAAAAAGGGAATACTGATTATTGGTGGGAGGACTAAACGTCGCCCTCGGGGACGGAGCTTGCTCAAAAAGTGTCGAATCGGACATAGAGCGCTGAAATTTGGTAGAAGTACTGGAGGTGGGAACACTTAAGGTAGATGGCGGGACTAGACGCCACCTACAAGGGGCGTGGCGTCAGCGAAAATATTCGGGCCAGTTGAGCCTTTAATGGGTTATTATTTTCAGGATGAACAGCAAAAGATCAAGACTTATAATCATAGGCATAAGCATCGGCACAGACTGAATAGCAAGTGCATGCCCTATCAGTCTTCTGTTAAGTTTCGTGTTCCGAAAAGTTCCATTAGTTCCAAGTAAGTGGGCGGTTTGCCGACTATTACAACTCGATTATAAGGGAAGAGGGAAGTCCGGCCACAACCGGCGACCCGACTGGTCAGATTCTATCCTGCCGCTTGCATCCCTTCCAAATTTGAACGCTCTGCTCGGAACTAGCAATTTTCGTGCATGCCCCTTCTCATGTGCGCCGACGTTCTGCCTCCTCCTTCAGGGTTCCCATCTTTCGGCCTGTATTCCTTCCTAATTCAAACGCTTTGGGTGCACGAGAAAACTAACCATGCACTTCCATCCAAGTACCTCTTATGGCACGTTGTTCCCTCCGTCGATGAAGCCTAACTAAGATGTGTTCCCAAGCACTCTCCTCGTGTTCCGACCTGGCTAGTCTGTTCCATTTCTATGTCAGGAAGACACCACATGAGGTGGTGATAAATAGATCACTAGGCAAACAGACCAACAGACATAAGGACAGATGATCTCTGGTTTATATATAACCATGGTATATGGCTATATATATTATACCAGTCGGGCCGCCCGGCTAACGCCGGGCTTCCCTCCTTCTTATGATGTCGCCCTTGGGCGGGCGCTTTTCCTTCCACTAAGAAATTTGCTATGCGTAAATAACACTTCGGAATCTCCTTTTTCTTCGGAAGCTCTACATCCTCAGTATTAGCTCCGAATTGGGAGCGATTTTTTCTGTATTATAATTAATTATATATTAATTAGAGGTCTCGATTCATTGCTCTTTATCTCGAAATTGTGTCACGTTGATAGCCCAACTGATTGACAACCAATGTCTTGAATGGTACCCAGGAATGGATAATAACGCCTATCACAGATGTCGTTATCAATGGAACATTTTCTCCACGGATTTTTCGTTAATTGGGAATCCCAAATCATTAGCGGTCAGATGAGTTTGGTCACAAATGATATGTCATAAAATAGAGAGGAACCGTGGTACTTCATTGTGTCGCAAAGCTGACTGCGTAACGGTCGTAGTTTAACAGCAAGAATTGAACGAAATTCTCATTTCGTCATGGAGAAATGTCTTTAATCGGTCGCTACTACAGCATTTACAGCGTGAAAGGGTCAGTGTTTGATCATAAATACCTTTTTGCTCTCTAAGGCCCCTTATCAGTTCTTATCAGTGTTATCAGTTCCCTTCACAGAGTACCTACGACCACGTCACATCCTAGATTGCCGTGCTTGTTACTATCTGTCCTTATCCCTAATTAAAGGCACCGTTCACGATAAAAAAGTTATTGAGTTCTTACCTTATTAATACTCAGCGGCCCTCATGGGTTGTAGAAGGGACCCTCTCACTCCCCCAATCTCGACGTCCAGGGCACAGTGACAGCCCCGTTGTTACCGTAGTTCGCGTTCCCGCCCCTTGATCGGTGTCACATTTGACGAGTGTCGAGACAAAACAGATTGCTATTATTCGTTCTAGGACCCACGCACAATCAGCTAATCGCTGAGTGATGAGACGATGTTTTTCTCCCATTCTTCTTTCCTCTGTTTTTCTTTTTGCTGCCGCGATCCCCTATTTAATTTCCTACTCCTAGAGGCTGAAAAAGGTGAGCTACTTTTGCTGTTACAGGTTTTTTTTTGTTTATTAATGCTTAAAAGTGAATGAATTTTGGCTTACCATTCTCTGTTTTTCGCACCAGGACCCACACGCGTGCAGTGAAACACACTCTTTAGCTCGTCCGGACGCCCCACTCTTCTTCACTTTTCTGGTTTCTCTCTCGTTCAGCACCCTTTTTAATAGTTTTTCAAAGCCTTTTTTCACTTTGGAGACACCAATGCACGCCGTTTCTTCACCTCAGTCGCACTAGTTTCGATCTCGTCTTCCATTTTTCATCATAATCTGGATTACCCAAATTTATCGTGAACGGTGCCTTTAACTTCGGCCCTTTACATCCTGCACTATCTACTGGAATGCTCAGTTGTTAGTATGAAAGACGATGTAGACTTATTGGCTCTCACCTCCTGTCAGTTTCTATCAGTCTCTAACAGTTTTCCGAAGTGCCAAAGCTCTGCCGTTAACAGGAAGTAAGTAACGGTTCCTGTGGCTCTAGTCTTTCAAGGCTCTTTATCAACTCCTTTTAATTGTTATCACCATCAGTGTGCCTATCCTGCTCCCTGTATTCCTACCAATTTCGAACGCTTTGGGTCCACTGGAACAGGAGTTATGGATTTGCGACCTCAAATTTCTGTCGCGCACGCCCCGCCTCCTGTGGGCGCAGTCCAGTCCTGCCACCTGCCATAAGTGTTTCCAAACAGCCCCCTGTACTGCTACCGAATTTAAGCTTTCTGGGTCCACGGAAACAGGAGTTATGAATTTCCAGTCAAACACACACCGACACACACACACACACACCAACAGACACCCTAAGCGAATTACATAAAGTAGGATATTCCAGGGCCCCTCCGACACATCACGCTTGGCCCTGAGCGTAAATCAAAGCTAGGGTAAGCCATCATTTTTTCAATGCGTACAATCTTTTTTGAAGGTTTCTGATAAGAAGCCTTTGGCAGCATCGTCTGCAAAGCACTCACCAACGCCATCTCCATCCAGATCTGCACCCATAGCTGCTAATGAAATTCCAGCAAATGCTATTCAACTACTGAATTTGGTTAGTTTGACTGATTCCATTTTGATGTTCATTTCTTTCGATTTGACCTAGTGTTCAGGTTGGGGAAAATAGAGTCATCTCGGGTAAAGACGGTTTTGATGTCAAGCTCAAGAATATAAGGAACTGTCAACTTTCGTTTGTCTTTTGTCCATCAACTGTCCATATTCAGGTAAGTGTGACTTTCAAAATGTTGCAGTTCTATTTACTTTTCATACCTATTGTTCAGTGAGTTTTAGGGAGTACATGATTGTAAGCTAGTGTTTCTCCCTGTTGAAACATCAATTCTCATGTATGATTGCACTGGGTGAGTCTCTAATCGTAGTTATCCTATTCCTATTTTTTACTTTTTCTTTCTTTTTTTCCAATTTTGGATAGTGAATTCTGCCCAGTGAGGAATTTTCAACCGGAGATCGAACGTACATCGCCAACCACTGCTAGTCCATAACCGAGGGCTGCCCCTCCAAAGTGAAAATCCTATTTTTTTTCTATGGTGGTACCTACTCAAATGTTGGTATCGACGATAACATGGTTTTGAATTAATGAGTTGTTTACTATAATACTTGAGTTTCTCTATAAAGCACGAGTCCCGCGGTCCAGGCCTTCCGCTATCGCTCGCGGCTCAGGCCGACAAAATACAAGAACGGATACCAGAGGAAGTACCAATACTAAATGATGAGCAGTGATGAACTATGCACTCATATTCTACCCAGAGTCTGCATCGCATCGAATGCCTTTCGTTGTGAAGGGCATTCGATGCTTCGTTTAAGACATCCTTCTACGGAATCAGTTTGCTATAACCCTTTTTTCTTTCATAGGACAAGGGCACAATAGACATGCCTACCACTTTCGGCTAACTATCCTTATCCTCGAAGTGACATTTCACCACCAGATAGCGGGCATATGTGACACTGTCTAGTCTCTCCCATCCGCTTAAGCAGGGCCTTTTAATTACTGTGGTCGTTTGTTGGCCATCAGCCAAGTCCTTTTCATGTCGTGGGTTAAGACCTCTTGTAACCTGAACATTACATAGTCGCTCAATGTGCTGACTTTTTCGGTACTCGATTTTCTCAGGTCTCAGATATTTGCCACCGCACAACAGTTACGTATTCATAACTCCCATGAGCTACGCCTTCATGTGGGAGTTCGTGCTGCTGTAATTATCGAATCTTGCAGTAAGATTCGCATGGCGCCTTATAGGTCAGTGAACTTTTCAATCTCTCTGAGTCCTTCAATAGCATTGGAAGATATTGCCGCTGTTCTATTTTTTCTCACGATTCGCATTCTCCACGGAAAGGCAACGTTCTTCAAACCAACACTTACCAGTGGCTTCCATTAGTCAATAAGATCGGTTTCTAATCCTTTCAGCCTGGTTCATTACCATTTACTAGCCCCCCTCTTCGCAGTCGAATGTGGGAACGTCAGTTCCTAACGTCCGTCGGACCTAGGGCACCCCGCCAAATTCGTGCCCTACGCAGCCCACTGTGATCTAGAATGACATTACAGTACCACTAAGTGTTTGCTCGCGCTAGTTCGTGTTGTACTATCTTTGAGACGTCGAATGAGACCTACACTGCTGGTTTTTGGATGCTGAGTTTAAATCTACTCTCCAAAATCTCAGAACGGAGTTATGAGTGTGGTTTCAGGGAGCTTAACATGAGAAAACTTAAATTACATGGATGTACCTCATCTCTCAATGGTGGCTTGGTGTAGCGGTAAGCGTGGCGCTTCAAGTGCGAGAGACTAGGGCTCGGGTTTTGTGGTTGACAGAATTTTTGCATTATATAGAATTTTCCCTTGAGGACTAGAAAGTACTCTCATGGTGATTTTATCACGTTTTATGACCTTTTAATGCTTTTGCTGATATTTATCCACATAATGTAATACTTCAGTTATACTGGCCTGCCCATGCACACTACCTTTACAGTAGGATAACTTTTGCCATTTTATGAACTGAAAATGTGATACTTTAGCACGAAATGCTTGAAACAAGGGAGACGGGCGTTAGGAACGATTTTGGGTAATCGATTTGCCGCACGCGGCTGTCGCGGAACACTCATTCGCCGTTATTACGGCTCTAGCATTCTTCATACAGCTCAATCGAAATGCGATCATTATTTTGTACATAATTCTACTATCAGTACTTTTGTTCTTGTATTTCTTATCTACTGCTGCATCCTGCTACATTCCTTCGCGCGCGACGCCCCTCTCACCGCGACGCGACCATTTCGTTCCTAACGCACCACACCCTTATTAAGAAGCTTCTCACAATGAGAGCAACGGATGGAAAAGAACTCGTCACAGCTCATTGCTTTACACTCACTAACCCTAAATCGGATAGAAAACAGAATTGTGTAGGCGTCCCGAAATCACCCGGGTGAGTACTAAAGTAGCTGGCGGCATACCATAAATAAAGGAGAAATTTCCTAAATCTTACAGCATAGAACTGAAAGTAGAAACGATAGTAAGCAAAGAATGGGGTTCACGTGTGTACACGCAAAAGTTGAGAGCATGAGTATTTCATATGAGGTGGTGCGTTTAACCATATTTTTAAAAGGCATTGAGCTTCTTTCGGCTGTATTAGCCTCGTGGTAGCCTCGAGTAGGGTGTCATTCCCTTCACCCTCCTTTGTGGAGGTAAGACGCATTGAATGGCATTTTGGTCTTTGAATGATGTCCACGACTCCATTATCAACAGTGAAAGTGTTGGTGAGTCTGGAGCTGCTACGCACCATCGCACCCAATCTAGCATCGACACCCACTCTAGCATCATCATTGCTCATCATATGCGTTTTACTCGCCCGGAGCTCCAAATTTTGCGCACGGAGTCTCCTTCTCGGTAGCAGATAGGTAGGTAGGTAGGAGAAGGTATCAGCAAAGCTTCAAAAGTCATAGAACGCGATAAAATCACCATGAAAGTATTTTCTAGCTCTCGAGAGAAAAATTCTATATAATGCAAAAATTCCGTCAACCACAAAACCCGAACTCAAGTCTCGCGCACATGAAGCGTCACGCTTACCGCTACATCAAGCCGCCATTGGGAGATGCGGTACATCCGTGTAATTTAAGCTTTCTTATCTTAAGCTCCCTGAAACCACCCTCATAACTCCGTTCAGAGAAACGCTCGGCAAATTTGGAGAGCAGATTTGAACTCAGCATTCAGAAACACGTCCTGCAGTGTAGGTCTCATTTCAAACGGCCACTTCGACTTAGGATCCTTCCCTGGTTAGCTGCCCTGCGGCAGCTAGCAGCTCGCATCCAATTCGAAATCCTGCTCGCACCCTGGAGCCTCTCCTCCTGTCCCTTCCCCCTCTGTGCCTGCGATCTCTTCGGTGGACGAAGTCAATAGACGACGACAGTACAAAGTTAATTATAAACTCACCTACACTCATTACTGGTGTATTGTCCACTCTGCTGCCTTGGTAGTTCAGTGGTCTAAAGGGATCTGATGTGGTTTGACTGCTGCGCTCATCCACTACCTTTGGGGATCCGAGACGTGGACGATTATTGTTCTGCACTGCTGAGATTCTTCTCAAACTTGTATTTTAGAGTCATCTTCAACGATAAAAGTGTTGAGGCACCTCTGGGAGAAGCATGGATGCATCCGAATGACTTCGATTGGCTCGCTGAAGGGCAGAGTCCCAATTGGACGGTGGCTTCGGAATCCGAATGGGAAACATGCATATTGGCTGATATTTGAAGTATGCTTCCTCTACATAATTTGTCATTGTTGTCTTGCCTCATTTTCACGTATTCACATTGAATAAAAAGTGGAAGCTTATGTTGGTTAGCGATCAATCTCGTTTTTCGGTGTGTGCCTCCACATTTCTTCACATTTGTTTCTCTTTAATCGCGCGTATGATGATCTTATGAGTAAGGATAGAACGAGTATGAATCTCGCCGGACTTCATTCATTTATGCTTTTATAAGGATTTACTGCTATTATTTCGGTAGATGCTGTGCCTAGAGATTTATTTCTCGAACGCTAACCCGGAGTGAAAAATAGGGGTTTCTAGAGAGGCTCGAAGGTCATTTTCGACGTAGTCGCTATCGTCATAATGCTTTTATTCCACTTACGCTGCAGCGATGTGAATAGGAGGTAGTCGCACGGGTTAAGTTCTAGGCGTGCGTTTGGAGAACTTCCAGTCCACGTCCCAGGATTTTCTGCAAGTATTTTTCCAAGTGCTCATAATAGTGTAATGGTGCTCAGTGACGTTTCTCTTTCTCTCTCTACCTCTCTCCCCCCGCCTAACTATATTTTCACTGAATCGGTGACTAAATTGGCAACGCATTGGTGTGTTATTATGAACCATTAAAGACTAGCATGCCCGGTCTGCTCGAAGGTCTGCCAGTGTGCTTATGCTCGAAAGCCATCTGGCGCGTCCTCAGGTTGTGGATTGAGGAAAGGCCGTCCACCGTGGCGGTTAGCTGCGAATATATTGAATAAGCAGTCGCGAACAATCGAGCGAACAAAGCAGCTATAGGACAAGAGGGCTGCCAACCCGAATGTACTGCTGCAACAGAAAACCGGCAAAAACTTTGAAAATGGTATGATTTGGACCCGAGATGGGCGTGCGAGGATGCCCCGACTCTGCACAACAAGCCCACACCTCGGCGTAAGGCAGGGGCGGAATAAGGACCACGGACGCATCAGAATACACATCGCTTCCCACAACGTCAGGACATTATCGACGGACTCTCTCCTAGACATATACCTGCAACAGATAGAGAAGATCAAAGCCGACATCGTCGGTGTTTGCGAAACTAGGAGAGCACGAGCAGTCTCAGCGAAGTGGTCGAGCGGTGAAGAAATTCTGCTAGGAGAAGGAGCTGATAATGTGTCCAGAACAGGTGGAGTCGGTTTTATCGTGAAAGCGAAGATGGCCCCGTATGTTATTTCTTGCGATATTCAGTCCCCACGAGTTGCGGTTCTGAAGATCAAGTTGCAAAAGCTGGGGGATCGAACGCTCAAAATCGTGCAAGTATATGCGCCCACTGCATCAGCAGAGGACGACGAACTTGAGCGTTTCTACGAGGAAATAGAGAGGGCTTTGAAGGTCAAATCGACGTACACTATTGTTCAAAGCGATTTTAACGCCGTAGTCGGCTCCCGATTGGACGGTACGGAACACCTTCTAGGAAGGTACGGCGTAGGAGTAAGAAACGAAAGAGGAAACCGTCTAGTCGAGTTTGCAGAACAACACAAATTCTCGATAATGAACACCTCCTTCGAGAAAAAAGTCAAGCGTCTTTGGACTTGGAGGAGCCCGGACACGAAAACTTTAAGACAAATTGATTATGTGCTTACCGATACACCGAGATTGTTCGCCGACGTCTCCGTTATTGGGGAAAGTGTGATTGCGAACGGCTCCGATCACCGACTTCTGCGCTCGGTGATCCTCTGCGATGTCAGAAAAGAAAATCGAGTTCTACACTCGCAAAGAACACTCACACGACGTACTTTCAATGCCGACATGTACGCAACGATGATTGCGTCGTCAGATCTACTGATGAAGTCTGGTAATAGCATCGATGCCGACTACGAAGATCTAGTGGAGAAAATAATGCACGCCGTAAACGCCGCATGTAAAGGCATCGAGCACAGCAACGGAACCAGCAAGGCGACGGCGTATAACTCCAGAAGCGGTGCAAATGATGAAGAAGAGAGCGCGCATGAAAGCCGAAGGACGAGTGCAAACCGCGGATTACACGGAACTCTGCGAAGCGATAAGGAAAAAGATAAAATGCGACTATGAAGGCTACAGACAAAAGAAACTCCGCGAAGCAGCTGAAAGAAGGGTCAGTCTGAAAGCCGTAGAAAGGGATATTTGCCTTAGGCACCACATTCCATCTGCTCTCAAGGACAATACAGGTCTCAGGACAACCAACCGCCTCCGGATGAACGAAATATGTACTAAGTTTTTTAACGACTTGTACTCTTCAAAGGCGGTCGTCGCAAGAGCCGTTCAAAACACTGCAGAAGAACCGATCCCAGATGTCATTTGGGAAGAAGTGGAGCATGCAGTAAAACAGATTAAGGCGGGGGAAAGCCCAGGTTGCGACAACATACGTCCCGAACACCTGAAAGCAGGTGGATTGCCTCTCTTTAAAGCGCTGGCCCAGCGCTTCAGCAGATACTGCCGTGAGAAGAGGATTCCGGCGGCATGGAAGGAATCACGGACGATGCTGCTAATGAAAAAAGGCGATCCCGAGAGTTTGGACAACTGCAGACCCATCACATTGCTGTCCCAAGTCTATAAGGCCTTTACCAGAATAATTCTGAATCGCATAGTTGGAGACCTGGACATGGCCATGAGCCGAGAGCAAGCGGGATTTCGAAGTGGGTACTCCACACTTGACCATCTCCAAGTCGTACGTCAGCTTACCGAGAAATGTGGAGAGTATCGGATTCCACTATGCATCGCGTTTGTCGACTACAGGAAAGCATTCGACTCTGTCGAAACAAACGCGATGCTAAATGCGATGAGCAGATACGGGGTCAATTCGTGCTATGTCGACCTTCTCGAAGAGCTGAACAAAGGCTGTACTACCGAAATCAAGCTCTTTAACGATCCATGTCAAATAAAAATATGCAAGGGCGTTCGACAAGGCGACACGATTTCTCCGAAATTGTTTGCATTAACTTTGGAAGCCCTGTTAACTGATCTTGACTGGACCGGAGGTATTGAGATCGACGGAGAAAACCTAACCTATCTACTCTTTGCAGACGACTGCGTCGTTTTTGCACATGATGCATCAGAGCTCCAGGCGAAACTTGTGCAACTACAGACGAAATCGAGTGAAATCGGACTTGAAATGAACTTGTCCAAAACGAAGTGGATGCACAACCAATTCAGTCCTACAGCGACAATCAAAATAAACGACGAAACCATCGAAGAAGTGAAAAGCTTTAAGTATCTCGGACACCAGCTCAGTTTCACAGAAGGTAGCAGTGGAGAGTACAGCAGGCGCAGGAGGGCAGCTTGGTCTAGCTTCAACAAAATTTCAACGCTACTACTAGACGAAGACCTCCCGATGAATCTGAAAGCGTCCCTTTTCCACTCAACTGTGATACCCGCGGTTTTGTATGGCGCAGAATGCTGGTCGTCTACGAAGGCAGACGAAGAGAAATTCGCTGTAATGCAAAGATCTATGGAACGCAGAATTTGCAAGGTGTCACTTCGTGAACATATCACAAACACAGAATTACGAAGAGGAAGTGGCCTTGTTGATGTTGTCCAGGAAATGTATAAACGTAAACGAGAATGGGCCGGTCATGTGGCACGATTGAAAGACAACCGATGGACCTTCCGGCTAACGAATTGGGTCCCACTGGATCACAAGCGAGCGCCGGGAAGGCCTAAATTGAGATGGGCCGATCCTATGGTGAATATGCTCGGCCAACAATGGAAACGACGTGCGCAGGACCGGAATGGATGGCTCAAAGTCGACTTGCGTGAATGGAGAAGTTCGCGAGGACAAGTCGGATACAGGTGATACAGGTGATGCCCGGTCTATTGAACAGTTCACAACTTATTTGAAAATAACTCCTTAGCTGATTTCATGATGACATCTGCTCTTCGAAATTATAGATTTACCTGGTAGTAAAGTACAGCATCGTCAAAGTTAGACATATCTTCAGCGCGACAGTGACAGCAACTCTAATAAAACTCCCGTGAAAAAAATAGGAATGAAACTGACAACTTGATGCCCGTCGGGGAAGCAGAACGAGAGTGCCCAGTTCTGTGCAGTGAACAAACTTTCCCGCCAATCAAAGGGGTTTCAAATTCACGCCGCTTATCTTTCATTGATACTGGGGAACGTTTGCTCAGTGGCTTCAGTAGTGCTTCTGAAGTTCAAGCTGTATCCTCCACGCTCTCAGGGGATCGGTCGCTTTGTGATTGACGTTTCGTAGCTTCGCATCTCTCATTGGTTGAGCTTTTTGTTTCTTAGCGATATTACCCAAAACTGAACTGTTAGAATCTTAGGAGTTTGTTGTTATTGTTCAAGCTGTAGTTATGACTTTACAACAGAATGTTGAAATTAGCAGGGATTGATGAACTCTTAAATTCTCTCTTTGATGAAGACACGGGATGCATTATGAGTGACAGCTCCGAATCTGTTACTTACAGATTTACTTTAGAAAAAAGTAAGCCTACAAATGCAATATTTCAGAATTCAGTTAGGCTGAATTTGCTTCAGAGGTCTATGCAGTCAAAGATATTCATGATTCATTTCGTTGTTTCATTCAAACCAAATGACTTTTTGAATCAGTCAATGATGAAGGGACGGACCCACGCATCCAGTCGATACATCAGCGAACATGACGCTCTAGTTTCGAAAAAACGAGCCCAGTGGTAAGTTTAATCCAACTCTGGTGAGATTAGAAGTTTGGCCGAGTTGATTATGGTCTCACAGAAGATAAGCGTTCGACATGGTCTATCTGACCATGGCATCGAAGCCCCCATTCTGGCGCTATAAGAGATGTTTTGTGGAGTGCTTTATTAACCAAATGATATTCCATCCCCGACCTGAAGAACAAAGGCGTTTGACCAGTGTAAGTATGCGACCCTCCACCTGTTCATTCTGAGTTACGTTCACATATTTCTAATAGAGTAAATCCGTTCTTCACGATGGATTAACTAAATGAAATAGCTGATTAATTTCGAGCTCCACAGTTTGTAGAGGTGAAGTGTGGAGATATGCCAGCCGTGTACAAACAGATTGACCACTTTTTCTATGGGATACTGTTAAGCCTATCTGTCTGTTTAGGAGGTAGGCAGAGACGCAGGGGCATCGCTGGCGAGTTATCTGGTCGCAGGCAGCGGGCTTACGAGTGCGCGTCGGCTCCCTAACACAACCGTGGATACGCAGCCCCACGCTCACTAGCTGTCCACCCACCCAAGCTCGTCATGGTTCCGCAACAAGCCTTTCCGTGTTGTGTCTCTGCGTCTCTGTCTTCTAGGCGATTTGTTTAAAGTTTAAGTCAAAAACGAAGCTTAACGTTCTAGTCAAAAACGATGTAGTTTTGAACTAAGCCTTACTGGGGGAAGGGAACGGTGGTGTGTGAGATTTGTGTGATAAGCCGGGATCAGGTAAGGTTTCGACATTCAATTTACCCGCCTACCCCAGTGTTCCTTCCCTCCTAAGGCTCAGTTCAAAAATAACCATGTTCCCCTGCTACGAAGCGTTCCTAAGCACCAGTATGGTTCGTGTAGTCGGCTAGTGTACCTTCTCTGCGCTATAACGCTCAGTGCATACAAGAGCGGGTTCCCTCTCCCTCTAATTGCATTTTCTTGTGAAAACTTCGTGCCTGAAGGTACTACGGCTAACTCTGTAGGCTTTTGCTGCGGTAACATCGCAGTTCCCATCTAGTGGTCTGATAATATTTCTATAGTGGAAAAGTACAGTCATCGGTGTATGTTTCGTGAAATTCCTGCAGCATTGTACCCATAAGTGACGTTTCTAACTACTTTAAGGTGGTGAGCTTCGTGTCTATTTTTTGAATAGAAATCATAAGATTCATGTTTTTGCATTCCGCCTTGCTGAACAACATGAGGGACTCACTTTGATGAGGAGGTGTAGTAATAGCAATCCTGTTGGAGATAGCCTAAGTTATCCGATTTCAGCTAGGAGGGCTTTAGCGTTTGATAATTTTGAAGAATTTCGCCGAATTATTGGCAACAACACCAGCCTTCACTTGTGAACACACTGGCTGTCATACTTCATTCAGTGTTGGAGATTAGGTGAATTGCGTGCTAATTGCAGTTCAAAATCGTATCTGTGTGGCTGTTCTGTGTCGTCTCGATTGTATAACCATAAGTTCTTACCATTCAACCTTCATCTTCTAATGTTGAGCGCTAGCCGACAAACCAAATGTAAGTTGACTTTCACGCTGGTGAGCTGTCAACTTTGAATTGCCTCGAACTTTGCTGTGCCGGGTCTATGCAGTGGTCTAGCGAAACCAAGCAAGCGAAGTGAACCTTTCATGACATGTTGGCAGTCGCTGGCTTCCCTGTTCTAGAGTCTTCCAGGCCTAATTGATCGTTCTACCAACCAGCCCACTTATCAAGACAAACTTCATCTTGATCTAAAACAGTTAGCCAATAGTGATGGAGGGCATTGACTGAGGTAACCATGCAGTAACTCCTTGAGCTATCCCTATCGTTGAAATGTTTATTAGCTTTGTAAACGAGCGAATTATTGGCAGGTCAAGCTGATCAGTGGGTGGTCACAATCTTGAATCACCCAATAAGGCCGCCCATCCTCATTGATTTGGCGTTGCTGGCAGGAGAGTGCCGACCTTTTTTGTATTTCTTTTTTTTGAAGTATTATTATCGTATGGCCTTGGTGGTGTTTGACATTCCAGATTCGTTGGGTTGTCGTGAAGCCTGCGAAGAGGGTGACATCCCGCCACCAAAAATACTGGATATCTGAGGCTCATAAGCTCCATTTGAATCATTCATTAACTTTTGAACTCGTCCGTTGTCTCATCATCGCTATTTCGGAGAAACATCGTCTTTCCGAATGTTGTTGTTCCAGCTTGAAATGACGAAAGTCTCGTTCTGTAGAAGTTTTCTATTCGTTTCCTTCGTTCATATATGAACCTCCTGAGAAAAGACAAAAGCTTGCTGTGTTTCGCAGGCTTCGGCCAAGTACCATGTTCCTATTCTGTTCGATGAAAGCAGGTGGGCATCTATGCATGATTTCCCTGTAACTTATTTGAGCACTGATGGTTAGTAGAAAACTAACCGTGGCTGGTTTCGTCGCTATGCCTCCCACGTCATCAACTAGCAAGCATTCAGTGGTCTTCCTAGCTAGTTGTCTCCTCACGCGCCACCTCGTTGAAGATAATCTGCATTACCCAAGCCAAGGGGTCTGTAGATTGGAGGATAGACCGGGTTAGATTAGGGTTGCGTTCAGGGCTGCTTGAACGGTATCGACCGGGTCCAGTGTTGTCAACGCATGGTCAGCGACGCAGTCGGTCGGTCGTTGGTTGAAACAACGCGCGGTGTTGAATTATTCATTGGGTGCCATGTCAGAGGGTGAGGTAAAAGTGCAGCTAGGAAAGCTGGTTAGAATCTCGATACGAAATTGATTAGGAGGGTCCAACCCCAAATCATCCAATACGACCGCCCGTATTCACTGATTCCACGACGCTGCTGGGGGTTGCCACCCACCACCTTTTCCTTTCAGTTTCTCCTTTCTATCTGGGATTGTTTCGTGTTCGCTTTCTATCTACTTCTTCGCTTCTTTACGAAGTTCCCTAGAAGGAGTTCTTAGCACTCACGCTGCTTTTTTCCAGGTATACCGACAGCGCTGAATACCCTTAGCCACGACATTCCGCTAGCGCCGACAAGTGCACGCCTCACAACTTGAGGTGCGAAATGTTCCTTCACCTTCCTTTCTACAATATATTAAAGTAGTGAACTTATAAGTTAAATTACAGGTGTGCTAGGAAAGAAACATATGAGTAAGTTCAGCCGAAAGAAGACGACGTTAAAAGCTGATTCTTTACGTTAAGCCGTCTCGGCACAAGCACAGCAAAATTTTTGTCTAACAGAAGATCAGCAAACATTTTCTAAAAAATCTAAATGCCCTTTAGGGCCGCAATTTCACAGAAGGAAAAAAACTTTCAATATCTTTCGCTGTGTCAAAAATGTTCAGCCGTAAAGCGTGGAATATTCTCAGACCAATAGCCATAAGCCCAAGATTTACGAATAGTTCAAAAAGAATGAA
The DNA here is from genome assembly GCA_000469685.2 of Haemonchus contortus. Taxonomy (NCBI): domain Eukaryota; kingdom Metazoa; phylum Nematoda; class Chromadorea; order Rhabditida; family Trichostrongylidae; genus Haemonchus; species Haemonchus contortus. Next base: position 42,969,064 of record LS997564.1, read on the forward strand.
ATGAAAACGAAATAGATCGATGCGTTCCCTGATTTTCTTTGGTTTCCTAATTTACAAATAAAAATGCAAAGTAATCGATATAGTCCCGCAGTGACCTAGTATCACTGTCTGAATAATTAAGAATAAAAGCCTAATTCCAATATAAAACGAGCCTAAACCACTGAATCCGTGTCCCGTTCATTGTCGAATTCTCGATAGCCTTCTCTTACGGGATTCGCCATTCGTTTCTGCAATTCGACGGAAACAGCTGAATTGGATATTTCTGGTATTGCGAAATGTTGTGATGTACAGATGGACGGACGGCGACTATTGCTGGCTGGCTGAGCGAATGAATGCGAACACCACAAAACACTGTGTTCGTGTTGGAATCACAAAAGAACGAAACCCCAGTTCAACCGACCGCCCCGTCACTCAAAACATCCATCGATGACGTTCACATGACGTTCGCTTTATGAAAAACTACCGTTTCCTACATTCCAGTCAACACTATAAGCTCAGTGTACTTATCGCTAAGTATGAACAGTCAAAAAAGGCAAAACTATTGAGTGATTAAAAAGCTGTTCGCTAAGATGCTAATCGATCGGCGGGGGAGAGGGGGGGGGGGGCGTGTTTTCGTGGAAACCTGAATGAACTGTGAGACGGTCCAAAAGGGTAACGATCGAAGATAGCAAGATCAAACCACAGAAAAGCCGCCGCCTGATCGTCACCCCATGTCAAGCAGTTTCATTGGAGAACACTGACGATGGCTGGTGGGGAAATTTATGCTAAAAGCAAATATGAAAGCTTTTATTTCGAAATGGTTATTCAAAAGAATTATTCGTCGTCAGACATGCGGACACCCTAAAATTCAACCCTGAAATTCAGCCCGGGATGACCAAATTACTACCGTAACGTTGTTATGCTGTAGGATAGTGGGTGTTGTTCGTGATCATCTTGCAGTGACTATGCACTATTTTACGACTAACAGAAAATGAGGAGATGGCGGGAGTTCAAACTGTTTTATTTCGATCAGTACAGCTGAGAACTGCGCAACCTGCCCTGCTCCCACAACATTACCTCACGAAGACATGAGCGTCAAATTAAATCAAAGTAAGAGTCATATGGGATAGGAGGAAGGACAGGGAGCAGGGCTCGTGGTCAGCTCAATTTTTTTCAGGATTTTGGTTCTCTGATTTTATGATGGGGGATAATTTATGAAATAGAACCCATGGTTAAATGCTACAACTGTACTAGCAAAGGGTGGACAGAAGTAGGAGAAAAAATGTTTTTCTGGTTGTGGTAAGGTCGTCATCACCACCCAAGAGAAAACAGTCTTGACATTTCTACGAATGATTAGATTTGACATGTTTTGTTTGGGGTGGCAATCGTAAATCTGGTTTTACTCAGGTGAAAGATAAACTCTGGTCAATAATGCGATGTCTATTGAATTGACTCGAGTGTACCTTGTCCTTTTACGTTGAGCTTTTTGCCTCAGAAAGCGGCTCGCAGAAGCGGCTGGGTATAACTATGGATTCCTATCCTGAACTCATAATGGGTGCCATCGGAGTTTCAGATTGCTGCGTTAGTAGATGGGCGGAGGTGGTGTAGCGGCAAGTGGTACTATATCACACACGAAGGTCACGGGTTTGAGTCCCGGACTGATTTTCACCGAGGCCAACCAAGCCATCAATCCCTTCGGCCGGGTAATTGGTACGGAACTCAACGAGAAGATAAAGAACTGATTTGTTCATCGGCTGGCCTTCGCAATTCATTGTATAGGCCACATACGCATTCAATACGCCGCTACAAATGTGAGTGGAAGGCGAATGCGGGGGCACATCCACCAGACGGGATTGATCAACACCAAAAGGTTATCCTTCTATCCTTCGAGAGGCGGCTCCAATTGGTATGTGGCTAGAATAAGGAGAACCAGAATCAAAAAGTTCTCATACATTTACTAGGGCCAAGCATTCCGTTCTAAGACATTCTTCCGAAATTCCTTGAAGGCATATCATCGATATGTTCATGATACCATCATCCTTGTTCCAGTGACCTTCTCGGTCAAATGGCAAAGATCCATGCCCTTTCTCATTGTTCCACCACCTACCGAGCAGCTGCTGACATACTGGTGCAGATGCCAGCATACTTAAGCAGAGGTGCCGGCATACTGGTGCAGGTGTCGGCATACTAGTGCAGGTGCCAGCATACTAAAGCGAGATGACGGCATACGAGTACAGGTGCCGGCATACTGGTGCAGGAACAGAAGGTGATGGTTGGAAGAAGCGGCAAAGAAACCTAACAAACAGAAAAAGATGGAATTCGCTTGTTCTCGCGCACTTCTTCTGAATGTTCCCATCCTTTTAACAACTTCGCCTTCTCGTGCCTGCCCTTATCCTTCCATACCTCCCTCCGTTCAGGCTTCCCTCTTCTATTACTACCTATTCGTAACATAGTCCAGGGGATCCCGTCTTCGTTAACTATCGACTGCCATTCCTATGATGCTCTCATTTCGTTCATGGCAGCAGGGTGGTAGCCCAGAGTTTATCCCGATAAAATGGGCTTACAGTAACCAGCAGGTGAGTTCCCGTTATGACTTTGACCACATCCAACCTGGGGTCGATAACGACGGACCGCCCGTGGCCATGGACTTTGCACCCATCACCCATTGTTGCATCGATTTTTTGTACGCTAGTATCCATCACATCTGTCTTTTAACTCTTTCTCCTCTGGTTTATCAAACATTCAGACCATGATCATCACTTTTTGTTCAGCTTCTGACAGTTCCTGGTTGAGGAGGATTTTGTAAGAGCTCTTGAGCCTTACGGCTGACACCATTCAAAAGTGGTGGATGATGAAGCTCCTCGAAAGGGAATAAGAATAAGTTATGGACGACCGCGATGGTGATGACGAGTAAAATAAAAGGTTTTATCCTGAAAATATCATTACTTATAATATTTTTCATGCTCACCCACCTTCAATCTTCCTTTGTTTTCTATGGCTTAGTAAGTTTCAGAGAAAAATAGAATAAAACTTCTCGTTTTACTCTTTATTGGTTTGAGAGATCGAAGCACACTTTCTTCCTTCTGCAAGGCATCCATTTCGCCACTGTCTGATGGATATTCCAGAGCTTCATGGATGAGGGGGAGCGCGAGGTAGAACGTCATATCGGCCCGTATGCACAACTCCCGGGGTAGGGGAGGGGGAGGAAGTGTTTGTTTTCGCCGTGGGTCAGATAAGTGACGCTGGAGCGCAGTATTTCGCGCCTCCACTACCGTTTGGCCAGTGTTAGAATGGTATCCGAAGTTCGTGTTTTTCGATTGATTGAACCGGAATTTGGGAAGAGTGTGGATTTTTGCCCCAAAAAAGCTTTTTAACAAAGTGGGGGAGCTACATCCTACGAAGGCTGACGGAAGTAGGAAGTACTGACGGATGTTACCATGTTCCACTAAATGCACTTGGAGGGTTGTGGAAACTTTCAATCGAGCATCCAGTTATCGCGCACCCAAGTACAAAGTGACCTTAGTTAGATGCGCAAATTAAATATCACCACGCTGCCCTCAGGTCTCAGGTAATCAAGTGTGTGAAAAAACAAATGAAGGGGACAAAAAGACAGTGAAGCGCCTAGAAAAAAAGCTTCGAATGAATAAAATTTGCACACCAGATAAACAGTTGATATTGTGGTTTCTAGATGTTAGTCATTAAATAACACTCGGCTTGGAGTTTGGCTATTCTCATCTTTTACAGGGTTTTCAAAGATTTGGGGCTAAAAGCAGCGTCATCAAAGAGGCCGCAAGAACCATATACCAATCCATTCAGGATTACTTACTCGATACGTGCCACCATCTTCCACTCTTTAACCTTTACTAACCTTTACATTTCTGCGCCATCCTAGGCTCGGGATGCTCATACCTCGAGAATCCTGCAAATACGCAACCTTCCTTTATGCACCCCTCCCAGCACCGCAACCCTCGGCTTAATCCCCCTAAAATTTATTCCTCGTCACTAACACTGATGTACATTTGGTAGATAAACTTTTCTTTAAGCCGCCGCATCGAAGCATTTCAGTCCGTTGCAGCGTCAATTTCAACCTTTACACGTGGTATACACATGATTCTTGTTCGAAAACTTTTTTGCTCTAAGCGCCGGGCTTTCTTACTATTGCTACCATATTACACCTTCAACACTTAATTTTTTATGCGCTCATGGAAGATGTGGACAACAAGTTTTCGCACCTAGGCGGGAAGTGGCCCTTCTGCGCGAAGGTTCGTAAACCGCTTCCCAAGGCAGGCAGCTCGTTAAAAAATTAAGAGCAAAGCGAGCAGAAGGTGCACGATTACAACTGCAATACATGACAGCATTCATTTAGGATAAAAATTGAGAGCTATGAACAACAGTCACGCATAACAAGCGCCATGTCGCCAACCCACTCCCACGACGGGAATAGCAGGGTAACAACGAATAAAATGCAATAGGATATGTAATAATATACAAATCAGGCGAAAAACTACTCATTAGTTGCTCACAGAAATAATTCCAGTTTCCTTCTCAAATCACACCAGGATCGCGATGCAACATGCTCACGATAACTGGTGTAAATCTAGAAAGAAAACCTGCTTATCTGAAGATTCGACTGCTTAATAGCAATGAATTCAACAACATAAATAAATTTGTAGTTGGTTGCAGCAGTAGAATAAAATCAGAGCAATAGTTGACGAATTCGGCAGCAGAAGTCAGAAGAATAAGCGCTTAGTCGAATAATGTAGTGAATAGCAGAGTTGCGGTCTACATGACCATCGGCGCCCCAGCTCTATTTTAGGGGTAGATTCCTCCCCCGGGGAGCCAATGGGGTCGGGCTTCTCTGAGCTCTCGCTAAGGTAAGGTCGCAGAGGCAAAACATGATTATCGAGGGCTGTCGATTCTTCATCTGTTTATAGGAAAAAACATCGCTCCATTGTCACTACCTTGACCCAAAACCTACCATTTGAACGTTCGCGCCCTTCGCAAACATTTCCTTCCCCTCCCCTACCCCGGGAGTTGTGCATACGGGCCATCATCATGCTACTGGCTATACCCCATCCGTTAGTGCAGTGAATCCTTTTAAATGTGTTCTATTTTGGTTTGATATAATTTTGAATAAGTAGTAAGTCTATGGATGAACGAATATGAATATGAAAACAATTCTGAATAATTTTATAAAATTTGTTTGCAAGGTTTATGAAATAACTTGTAAGGTTTGCAAGTTTCGGTTCAAAAATACAAAACTGACTGCAAGATAAGCAAAATTGATCGTAACATTGATGAACCGGGATGGAAAACCCTGTAAAGTATGATTTGGGTGAATGAATTTCGATGCCAGACAAAATCTTTTTTTCATGGTTCGTTTCCGAGGAATCATCACGTAACGAAGACGTCCTTACTGAGAGGGTCTATCTGGCAAGATATTGAATGATATGAATGCGGCTGATATTACTGCAGAAGAGACGGCCTTGTTGACTTCATGTACCATCGCAGTCATGTTCAAAGACGTTCAAAGCCATATTCAGAACCACTGGATAGCTACTGGTGCCCGAGTAGGCTTGCGGCAGTACCGGTAATCACTGCCGCTCGATTATAACCAGTCATTCGTTCGGTCAGGTCATTCTCCGTCCGGACGTAACCTTAGTCGGTCGCTATGATTTTCTCTAGTCTAGTAGTGAATTTTGATTGATCATTTTAAGTATTCGATCCTTGTTGTCTTTGTTTGCTTCGTCCCATACAAGGAGCCCTCCATCTATCCATCTGTTGGGTTGAAATTCGGTACCAACTTCGGAGCACCAATACCTTGAAACGCCCACTTCGATGTATGGCCGTATGTAAATGATAATGGCGGTCTCCGACGAGAAGTGTTATAAATTCGTGCTATATCGTTAGATTTGATGAATGTATGAGGATTTGTTCTATTCTCTTCTCAACTGACTCTCAGTCTGTTTTATTTGGGTGTTAACGCGAGGGCAGGATAGAAACTTCAAGAATAATGTGGATCGAAACGGCCCCCAGTAATTCTTTTACAGTTAATGCCAGCTAGGTTGATCGTTCTTCCTGCAAGCCCTATAAACGTCGGAAGCTAGGAGTAGCCGTATTTTTGTTCAATTTTTTCTTTGTAAGACTAGAAAGTACGTTGGCTTACTCAGCTAGAAAGGGTAGGGAATGATCACCGAGAATGAATTTTTATTTATTTTTCTATTTATTTATACACTCAACTGAGTGCGCCAATAAAGGGAACTTAGGACTGGTGTACAACTCTAAAATTGCTCTACAAAAGATAATTTTCTGACATTTTATCGGAAAAAATCTGATTAAAAAGTCATGTCTATCAAATTTCATGAAAAACAGTGTGACCGTTCAACACTCTCTTCGAAGGGGGCCATCAAATTAGAGATGTTCAAATGGAACGTAGGATACAGATAGTTCGTGCCCTAATTGACACAGAGGTAGATGAGTTCACAGAATGAAAGAGTGCACAGAATTGGATTGTCGATTTCTTTTTATCTTCCCATCTGTGCAATGCTGCTCCCTCCCTGACCGAGGCTGGAACCGTAGAGCAGAATTTCCTCGAATCTTGAATTTTGAATAGCGTGTTTTCTGCTTTGAAGACGTTATCACCTGAAGGGAAACCCATAAATCCTGATGTGTGTTTTTTTGTCTTTACAGTGCTGGCATAAATGATATTTTTTTTTACTAATTAATTCAGAAGGTTTAAAGTTGTGCCCTTCACTGCTCCTCTCAAATCCTTCTCCTAACTCACAAGGTATATTGGTGTGCCTTCCTATCTGTTTGTTTGGTTTGCTCACTGCACTGACGTCTTCAGTGGTCCGAATAAGGCGATTTCTGTCCCTCTGATTTTTTCCTCTTCCCTTTCTGTATCTCTAAATTTTCGACTTCGTCCATTCTTCACAATATTCTTTTTTTCTCGAGCTCCTTCCCTCTTTTTATTTTCAGCCTTACCTTCCGTTTCCCTAGTTTCTTCCTCTATCAATTACTTCTCACTGATTTTTCCTATTTTCGTTCTCTGTCTCCAAGTAATCAATAGGCAAGTCTTGTGTTGGTGGTACCATGGCAGGCTTGACATCAACTGTGCCCGGGCACTCCCTGAGCAGTGATTTTGGATGGACAGCATGCCAGCCAGCATAGACAGATAGGAAAAGGACGGATTGGGCAAGAAAAAGACACATCCAGACGGAGGTGTGTAGGGAGATGGACCCGTATGGATTGATCAGAGACGGACGAAGGCGGACGCTGTCGAACCGGAAAAAGAAAGTGAGCATGTACAGGTACTGTACCAATTTCGAATTCTGACGAAAGGATGTTAGAGGCGACTGGGACGAAACATAGGAGGAAGGTTACGGATGAAACGGGAAGAAGCGGAATTGTCCACGACTAACAGAAGGAGGTAATTGAAAGAAGCGTCAGGCAAACCTAGTAAGTAGAAAAAGGTGGAATCCGCTTGTCTCGCGTACATCTTTTGAATGTAGCCATCTTCCTACCTTCAGCTTCTCGTGCCTGCCCACATCTTTCCATACCCGTCGCTATATCTCCTCTATTCCTCACCTCTTCTGAACAGAATCTAATGAACCTGTCGTCGTCGACTGCCGTTCCTATGATGTAACTATTTAACTTCATTCCGTTCCTGAAAGCAGGCAAATAGCTTAGAGGTTATCCCATCGAAATGGGCCCACAGTAACCAGCGGAGCTCCCGTTATGACTTTGATCCCATCCACCCTGGGGTCGATAACATCGGACCGCCCGTGAACGTGGACTCTGCACTCATCGCCCATATTTGTGCATTGATTTTTTTGCAGGGTATTACCAAAGTCTTCTTTACCCTGTCTGTTTACTACATTTCTCTAATTTTATCAACAGCTCCTTTTGTATGCTATAAGGGCCTGCGTCCTATACTTATACACTTACTTGATTTTCTTTTATCATCGTTGGGGCTGATTGTTTAATAACGAGTAACCTTTCACCTCAATCCATAGGTCTTCCTTTTTTGGGTTGTTCTGATGTGAACTCTATTTAAATTTGCTCTTCACGACTGATTCGTCATCAGCATTTCATTTTGAGATACTCCGCTTTGCCAGTGGGTTTTCACTTTTGCCTTGGGATTTAACACTTTATCCTGGACTTTTCACATTCGGTCATCATGCCAATGCGCCTTCGTATTGTCCTTTTTGAAAGGGTCGTGCGACTTGCACATGTAGAATAATATGTTTTAATGATGGATGTTTATTTCAGACCGGCTGAAATGCCTAAGGACGAGCATAGCCGAAAGTAGCAGCCGACCAGGACTGGGCTTACAGTTGCCGGGTTTCCTAGAATGATGAGCTTGGGGCACAGCCAGGAGTAGAAGAAAATGGTAAGCCGGACTGTGCTAGCATACTTTACAGATAGGTCAGTATGGAAGTGATGAATTTCATTCAATATGAATGAATGAAGCTGACGAACTATTACGAGAACAAGCCGTCGTAGTGGCCCAGTCCGCTCAAATTGGATTGAAAATAATATTCCCTAGATGGAATCGCCCACTCGAACTGCGCCTCTACAGTTATTATACGATGAGTGATCGTTTTGTGTTCCCGATGAGTGCGTAAATATGTAGTAGGTGCGTACGAAACTGGTTGAAATCGAGTATGGTAATGTAGCCTTGGCAACCTATAACTGATTGCCCAGTCAAAATCCTGTGTATCCTGTTCTGTGTATGAGCCTATGACCCCAATGAGGATACGGAAAGCGTTTAACAATTGGGCAATGTCCTCGTCCTCGGTGCTGATCTTTCCATTGCCAGGCCCGTTGCGAGCGAGTTCGATGTGCATCTAGGTTGTGTTCAATGAGAAGTCTGGGTGTGTCTTGTTCGGTTGATTCCAAGGTTCACCTCTGAAGTACAAATGGATGGGTCGCTCTAGAAACCGACTCATTGTAAAAGCTGTGCCACTGGCGGGATGGAGGATGGGTCTCTATATCGATCAGTCGATATCAAATGGTTGTAGGTGATTAACGTTCTGAGACTCAAGCAAGCTGATTCGACGACGTCAGGGGAGGTACACCAAAACCAGAATTGTTCGAGACCTCAGCTGACACCCATTGCAATAGCTCCCGTTCAGTCGGACAGTACCGCGATGGTGCATTGATCAGGGGTGGTCCAATCCCGAATCAGCCAATAAGGCCGGCCGCCCAATCACCCAATACGACCGCCCGTCTTCATTGACTCGGCGTCGTGGCGTGGGATTGCCGCCCATTTCCTTTCCCTTTGGCTTGCTCCTTTTTATCTAGGATTGTATTTGTCTGCTTATTATTTTCGCGCATTAAAAGATAGATGTTCGTTACGGACTTCTCCAAAGGCTTTCTTAGGATTCATGCTGTCTTTTCCAGACAAACCGACGGCGCCGACCGTTTGCATCCACGAGTTTCCCCTATCGCAGTGGCGCTGACGGGTGCACACCAGGCAAATGCAGGTCGGAAACATTCCTTTGACTTCAATTGCCACAATACCCTACATTAGTGAAGAAAGATTATGTCCAGGTGTGCGTTCAAGGTGGACGATAGCAAGGACTCCGATGGGTCTTGTGCACGATCCACCAGGGATCTGTGAAAGGGCCACAGGTACAAGATTCCATACTGCTTCTTTTTATACCGTTTCAATTCGGTCCATTTCAGATCCACAAGGGCGATCGTGGCCCAAGTCGTTGGAAGAGGAGCACTACACGGACGGAAGGATCGTCAGGTTGTTTTTGTTTGTCCTGTCTGTCCATGTGTATGTCGTCCTCGTCCTGCATGCTACGTTCGCGTGCGTGTCTGTCCACGTCTGTCCGCGTCTTTGCCGTCCCGTCTTTCCCTGTGTGTGCAGTCCTTGTCCTGTATGCTACGTCCGGGTGCGTGTCTGTCAGCGTCTGTCCGCGTCTATCCCTCTGTCCGTGCCTGTCCTTCCCCTTGTGAGTCTGTCCGTACCGTGTCCTTGTCTTCCCGTATCTGTCTGTGTTTGCCCGCCTGTGCCGCTCCGTTCGTCCATGTCCGTCCCTATCTGTCTGTCCGTCATCTGTCTGTCTGTGTCCATCTGTCTGTATATGTCCGTGTCTGTCTGCCTTTCCGTCTGTCCGCGTTCCTTTCATGTCTGTCTCTGCCTGTCTGTCTGTGCTCGTCTCTCCATCCCTCTGTCTGTATGTCTTCCGGTCCGTTAGCCCTTCTGTTCTTCCACTGTGTTCCCATCGACAAAGTGGGCTTTCTGTCCGTAACAAAAAAAGTTGCTGCATTGGGAAAATGGGTGTTTTGGTCATAGTGGCACCTATCCCCGTTTTGCTCATTATGGGACGCCCAAGTTCAGTACCACACAAGTTTCGCTTCTGTCTTTATCTCATCTTCTCTTTTCCTGTTTCTCTTCAGTAGCTGGTAGAGGGCGGGAAAAACAGGGGAGAGTGTCACGGAGTGTAGTGTCTGTATGTTTGGAAAGCTAATCTCTGTATGATTGGAAAATCTGATAAGCAGGAAATGGGATAGGGAGGGATACTGGACGGATGGTTTCACCTCCACGATCGCCTCTTGCTTTTTGTTCGTTGGGTATGTGTGGAGAGGGTGTAGTTGTGGCGGAGGTAGGGGAGGGGTGGATGGGAAGAGTCCGGTGAATGGCTTCTCGAGTTAACTGCTGGCCATTCTGCTTAGCTTTATCCTCTTGCTCAATGACTGGGTATGGTTAAAGGGGCAGTTAGGGGGAACTGCCCCTCTAACCATACCCAGTCATTGAGCAAGAGGATAAAGCTAAGCAGTTAGTGGGGAAAAAGAGTGGGAGTTATGTTGTGAAGATTTGGAGTTAGCATTTAGGACGGGTCATGATTCATAGGGGAATCCTCTTCGAAGTAGGTCCGAATCAGTCCGAATCTTCAATCTTACTCATGTACTCTTTCTCTTCCCTTTTCCTTTATCAGATGCACTTATTATTTTCCATTTTTGATGTTTTTTTTCAAGTTTCTGCTAGTTTTTTTGCTGCACGGGTTGTCTCAGAAGATTGGCGGGCTGCGAGCAAAGCTTCGGCCTAGGACGGGACGCGAACCCGTAGTTGTATGCGGGTAGCGTGCCGACAGAGGTCGTGTTTCGCTCACACTCGCCATTCTTGTGAGCCTAGTAGGCTAAGTGTTCTTCATTATGTCCTGTCTGTCTTGTCCTCAAATTCTTTTCCTCTTTACTCTTTTCATTTCTCTATTTCATTGTTCTCGTCACTGTCTGTTTATCCATCTTTGCCCATCTTTTCTCTTCAATTCGTTTTACTCTTTAAACTCTGTTATACTCTTCACTTCCTATAGTTTGCAATCTCTTGTTCTCTTCCCCTTCTTCCTGATCAATCGATAGGGCCATCCATATGATTGCATGAGATTCCCGGGAGCCCCGAATCGATCGATTCGCTATGAAGGTGCTACAATGACATCAATCGTGATCCCAAAGCAGCACCTTTGCTTCATGGACAGGGGCGCCTACATCGATGGAGATAGACAAGAGGAAGGGCAGATAGAGAGACCGGAAGATATGCAGGTAGAGGTACATGGAGAGGAGTGCACAGATGGATGGAGCAGAAAAGGACAGAGAAGAAAGTGGGCGGACTGAGAGGGAGACCGATACGGGCAAGTACAGGCGGACATGGTCACAGGTGGACGATGGCGGAGAGAGTAGGGGGACTTGGACGAGCGGAGCTAGGCAGGGGAGGGTCGGCGCAGACAGAGACGGAGGAGGGGAGGAGGACACGGATGGATAGGTGAGGAGGGGGGGGATAGGTGCCAGTGCAAGGAGGGGGAGGATGGAAGCATAGGTGACCAGGCGGGCATAGAAGCTCCAATTGCTAGTGTACACGTTTACGCCCGCGTTCCTCTTCTCATTGTGATCTCCCCCTGTTCTCCTTCTTCTCGTGCCCACCCCCTCCTCCTGTGCCTGTTCGCCCGAGCCCTCCCCCTTCTTCCCGCATCTGTCCATTCCTGCCCCCCTGCAGCAGTACCACCCATCCCCTCCCTCCCTCTTCGCATCTGTCCGCCCTTGATTGTCTTCCTCTATGTCTCCATGTGACCATGCCCACATCCCTGCAATCTGTCGTAGTCTGTCTATGTCCGCTCCTGTTCTGTTTGACTACCTCAGTCCTTCTGCCTGCCCCCGTCCGCGTTCCGTTTATCCCATCATCCAATCTGCCCTTCCATCTGTCTGTCTTCATGTATGTTGGTACTGCTGTCCAAAAAGGCACAGTGGACCCCAGGTACCCCATTTCTCTCTCTCCCTTTCTGGATTGTAATTCCGTGAACAATCGATATTAGTCATTGCCTCAAAAATCGATTGCCTCAGGAACCATATTCCAGAGAGAAAGAGGGAGAAATAGTCCCAAGCACGGAGCGATGGAAACTAAAAAACGAGGAAACCAGAAGACAGAGAACTGAGCAGAAGTAATGGAGAAATTCAATGAAACAGAGATCTGAGAAAAAGGGTAAAAAGGGAAAGATGAAAAGAAGAAGAAAGGAAAAAAACAAAGAAACGAAAAGAAACTATTAAGCTAAAAGAGTCTTAAGAGAGCACTGCGGGAAGACAGAGCAGAGGGTTAAAAGGTCAAGCAGAGGTCGCTCCTGAAGGGAAATAAATGAGAAAAGGATAGAGGAGGTAGGAAGAGGAGACAGAAAATACAGAGGAACCCGACAAACCCGGTCTTCAAAAAAAAAAAAAAAGAAAAAGAAGTAGAAAAATGAGGCGCCTGAAAGAGCAATACGAGATGACACTGAAGCAGAATAAGTTGGAGCAGAAAAAAACTTCTCAGACTGTGTTGGACTTCCTGTTTTTTCTTCCTATACCACAACTTTTTTCATCCTGACGGCAATGCAATCAAAATTGGGCATAAGAAAAATAAACAGAAAATCAAGAGCAATTTGAGAAAAACAGGATCATTAAACATTTAAAATTACGGATATGAGAAAGGAGTGTAAGAAAAAGCTCAAGAGGATGTTGCAAAGGTCACTACTGGAAGGATAAAAGCAAGAAAAGGAATGAAAACCAACAAAGAAGGCCGGGAGGCGTAAGGCAGCAGGGAGATACAGAACAACCAAAAGAATCAGAACGTTTTCCTTTGTTCTGATCGATTCTGCTGTAGTCTCTTCCCTAGAGCTCCTGTTGGCCACTCCATGAGAAGAGACTGCAGCAGAACCGAACAGAACAAAGGATAGAAACTCTACGACCGAGTTTTTCTCCATTTTTTCATCCCAGTAGCAATGAAAAAAAGATTTGACATGAGAAGAAGAAATGGGAGATGAAGAACAACTAAGGAAAAAAGAACTACGAAGACTTTGCAGTACGGCAAGAAAGAATTCTTAAAAGGCTGTTCAAAGTTGGATAAGACTGAGGGAAAGAAGATTAGCAAAGGAGGAATGTGTAAGGGGATGTGGGGGGGGGGGGGGGGGGGATGGGTGAGACCAAAGAGAGATATGATCAATTATACTTGAATCATCCCTAAGACAGTTGGACTAAGTCCCCTTTCTAACAGCAGTACCTGCATGGCCCATCAGACAGACTGATAGGACAGACTGGACGACGTACACGCAGACAGACAGGAAGAAGGACGCCACAGTCAAACATCCAGGAACTGACATCCACAGAACGCCGACAGACAGCAAGACAGGTAAGCACAGACACATGCAGACAAGTGGAGGAAGACAGAAGGACGAACAGAAACGACAGGAAGGACAGGGACAAACGGCACACAGGGAGGCACGCACAGACTGATACGGAGAGACAGGGACAAGGACGGACAGGCACACAAAGATGGGGACAGGCACGGACAAAGGGCATAGACGCGGACAGACGTGGACAGATACGCACGTGGACGTAGCATGCAGGACGTGGACGACACACACAGGCACAGACGGGACAGCATACAGAGGGATAGACACGGACAGACGTGGACAGACACGTACGCGGACGTGGCATGCAAGACAAGGACCACACACACAAGGACAGACGAGACACAAAAAGACCTGAAGATCCATCGATCCGTCTGTAGCTCCTCTCGAATCGACTTGGGCCACGATCGCCCTTGTGGATCTGAAATGGACCAAAGTGAGATGATATAGAAAGAAACTGCAAGAAATCTTGTACCTGTGGCCCTTCCTCGGATATCTGGTGGATCGTGGTCAGGACCCATCCAGTCGGTGGGGCCTCGCTATCGATCCACTCGAAACCCACACCTGTAATTTACCTTATTACACCACTATTGCACTATATTGTGGAAACAAAAGTGAAAGTTTCTGACCTGAATTGTCAGGTGTGCACCCGATGACGCCAGTGGAATCTCGTAGAAGCCGTCGGTCGGCGCCTTCAATTTACCTGAAAAAGACGTCATGAGTCCTGAGAGAGCCTATTAGGAACATCGTAACGAAGATCTGACGAATAATCCGTGAAAATGAAGCGAATACAATCCTAGATAGAGGAGAAATCAAAAGGGAAAGGTGACGGATGACAACACCCATCGGCGTCGTGGAATCGATGAGGACGGGCGGCCGTATTGGGTGATTGGGCGGTCTTATTGACTGTTTCGGGATTGAACCACCCTCTAATCAATGTACTGTCGGGGAAATACTGTGGAAAATATTTCTACTCGTATGCTCAAATTATTGAAAAGCCCCTGAAGTTTACCTACCAAAAACATTTTTCAAAGAGTTTGCGTATGCTATCTCAAAAGCGAAACACAGTTAGCAAAATAGTTCCCGAAAAAGAAAAACGGGACCCTCAGCTGAAATATATAAAATAGCTGAATCATTATTTTGTCTGTGAATTACGTGTCCACTGTGTTTTATCGTAAGATTACTGTACAAAAAAGGTTCCCTCTGGTTTTATACTTCCGCAAAAGTTCGTCGTTTATCAGTTGCTAGAATAGCTAGTTGTCTTGGGTGATATTCGACGGGATTCTCACAATTCTAATTTTTTTACTCGGTGGTATAAGATGACTTGTGTAGTTACCGAATCTCCGCTCGAACCGTGGTGCATTTGAAACAAAATGATCACTCCACGACAAGAGCGACGTCGCGCGCGAAGGAATGTAGCAGAGTGAGGCCGATACAGCGCAGCGAGAACAAAAACAAAACAAGCAACGCTAGATCCACGCCGAAATAATAATCGCATATCGATAGAGCTGCATGAAGAGCGCTGGCACTGCAATACGAGGCAACTAGTCCGCGGCTGCAGCACGCTGCAAATCGATTACACAAAGCCGATTCAACCATCCATCTCCCAATATCTCCTCGATCATTCTTTGCACTGTGAACTTATCATTGTCACCCGTTCCCATTCATTCAATCCACAATCCCCCACGACGCCGAAGACCTATTCGATAATTTTTTTGAACACTGAAATATCACAGATATTCTGACCGTCACTACAGTTTACCAACAAATATGCTCACCATCAATACAGTTTATTAAAACCCATCCACGTATTTTAAGGAAGATATCGATGTTGGCAATGAAAACATACAACGTTGGAAGCCATTGAGAGGAGGAGTAAGAGCCCATTTGCCATTCATCATTTATGGGGAGCGAGAGAGGGAGGCACTGACGATAAAACACACACACGCACACACGCTCCAACCGTTTATAGTAGTAGCGTTAAAGGGAATTACTAAGGAAGATCACAGATCGGTTATTGGTCGATGAGAGAATCCATCGAATCAATGGTTCCAATCAAAAACGAAAAATCAAGTCATGGTCAAAACGAACGTTAGTTCTACCGCTACAATATATGGGATAAACGGTTAGTCGTCGTCTATTTACAAGGGACAAGACCGAATTGTTGCGGCCGAAGTAAGCCATGACGAACTGCGGCCATGACGAATTTGGGTGGGTGGACAGGGGAGGCGGTCGTTTGGCGCGGGGGCGGGGGGTCGCGCCGCCCATTTGAGGCGGTTCGCGGGGTGGGCAACTCGTTCACATCGGGCGACCCTCTGTTTGTCCTCTCCAGCTGATAGAAGCGCGATCAATGACGCCGCTACTATTAGACGCCCAATAGCGGATTTGCTTGTATTCTGCCTACATACATCATCCATTTGCGCTTTGCGTGATTTTTTATTGCTTCTTGTCCCCTTTCTTCATGGATACTGCCCAAATATGTTAGGGAGCCGACGCGCGCTCTTAAGCCCGCTGCCTGCGACCAGATAACTCGCCAGCGATGCCCCTGCGTCTCTGCCTACCTTCTAAACAGACAGATAGGCTTAACAGTATCCCATAGAAAGAAGCGGAAAAGTGGTCAATCTGTTTATACACGGCTGGCATATCTCCACACTTCACCTCTACAAACTGTGGAGCTCGAAATTAATCAGCTATTTCATTTAGTTAATCCATCGTGAAGAACGGATTTACTCTATTAGAAATATGTGAACGTAACTCAGAATGTACAGGTGGAGGGTCGCATACTTACACTGGTCAAACGCCTTTGTTCTTCAGGACAAATAAAAACACAAGACAAACAAACAACACAAGTGAAGGCTGGTGTTGTTGCCAATAATTCGGCGAAATTCTTAAAAATTATCAAACGCTAAAGCCCTCCTAGCTGAAATCAGATAACTTAGGCTATCTCCAACAGGATTGCTATTACTACACCTCCTCATCAAAGTGAGTCCCTCATGTTGTTCAGCAAGGCGGAATGCAAAAACATGAATCTTATGATTTCTATTCAAAAAATAGACACGAAGCTCACCACCTTAAAGTAGTTAGAAACGTCACTTATGGGTACAATGCTGCAGGAATTTCACGAAACATACACCGATGACTGTACTTTTCCACTATAGAAATATTATCAGACCACTAGATGGGAACTGCGATGTTACCGCAGCAAAAGCCTACAGAGTTAGCCGTAGTACCTTCAGGCACGAAGTTTTCACAAGAAAATGCAATTAGAGGGAGAGGGAACCCGCTCTTCTAATTCTGAGTTATATATATATATATTATATATATATATATATTTAGTTTAGTATTAGTTCTCTGCACTGAGCGTTATAGCGCAGAGAAGGCAGACTAGCCGACTACACGGTGGGTAAATTGAACGTCGAAACCTTACCTGATCCCGGCTTATCACACAAATACATCGTTTTTGACTAGAACGTTAAGCTTCGTTTTTGACTTAAACTTTAAACAAATCGCCTAGAAGACAGAGACGCAGAGACACAACACGGAAAGGCTTGTTGCGGAACCATGACGAGCTTGGGTGGGTGGACAGCTAGTGAGCGTGGGGCTGCGTATCCACGGTTGTGTTAGGGAGCCGACGCGCACTCGTAAGCCCGCTGCCTGCGACCAGATAACTCGCCAGCGATGCCCCTGCGTCTCTGCCTACCTCCTAAACAGACAGATGGGCTTAACAGTATCCCATAGAAAAAGTGGTCAATCTGTTTGTACACGGCTGGCATATCTCCACACTTCACCTCTACAAACTGTGGAGCTCGAAATTAATCAGCTATTTCATTTAGTTAATCCATCGTGAAGAACGGATTTACTCTATTAGAAATATGTGAACGTAACTCAGAATGAACAGGTGGAGGGTCGCATACTTACACTGGTCAAACGCCTTTGTTCTTCAGGTCGGGGATGGAATATCATTTGGTTAATAAAGCACTCCACAAAACATCTCTTATAGCGCCAGAATGGGGGCTTCGATGCCATGGTCAGATAGACCATGTCGAACGCTTATCTTCTGTGAGACCATAATCAACTCGGCCAAACTTCTAATCTCACCAGAGTTGGATTAAACTTACCACTGGGCTCGTTTTTTCGAAACTAGAGCGTCATGTTCGCTGATGTATCGACTGGATGCGTGGGTCCGTCCCTTCATCATTGACTGATTCAAAAAGTCATTTGGTTTGAATGAAACAACGAAATGAATCATGAATATCTTTGACTGCATAGACCTCTGAAGCAAATTCAGCCTAACTGAATTCTGAAATATTGCATTTGTAGGCTTACTTTTTTCTAAAGTAAATCTGTAAGTAACAGATTCGGAGCTGTCACTCATAATGCATCCCGTGTCTTCATCAAAGAGAGAATTTAAGAGTTCATCAATCCCTGCTAATTTCAACATTCTGTTGTAAAGTCATAACTACAGCTTGAACAATAACAACAAACTCCTAAGATTCTAACAGTTCAGTTTTGGGTAATATCGCTAAGAAACAAAAAGCTCAACCAATGAGAGATGCGAAGCTACGAAACGTCAATCACAAAGCGACCGATCCCCTGAGAGCGTGGAGGATACAGCTTGAACTTCAGAAGCACTACTGAAGCCACTGAGCAAACGTTCCCCAGTATCAATGAAAGATAAGCGGCGTGAATTTGAAACCCCTTTGATTGGCGGGAAAGTTTGTTCACTGCACAGAACTGGGCACTCTCGTTCTGCTTCCCCGACGGGCATCAAGTTGTCAGTTTCATTCCTATTTTTTTCACGGGAGTTTTATTAGAGTTGCTGTCACTGTCGCGCTGAAGATATGTCTAACTTTGACGATGCTGTACTTTACTACCAGGTAAATCTATAATTTCGAAGAGCAGATGTCATCATGAAATCAGCTAAGGAGTTATTTTCAAATAAGTTGTGAACTGTTCAATAGATCGGGCATGCTAGTCTTTAATG
This sequence comes from Haemonchus contortus, assembly GCA_000469685.2. NCBI lineage: Eukaryota > Metazoa > Nematoda > Chromadorea > Rhabditida > Trichostrongylidae > Haemonchus > Haemonchus contortus. The sequence goes on from LS997564.1 coordinate 42,987,694, forward strand.
GTTCATAATAACACACCAATGCGTTGCCAATTTAGTCACCGATTCAGTGAAAATATAGTTAGGCGGGGGGAGAGAGGTAGAGAGAGAAAGAGAAACGTCACTGAGCACCATTACACTATTATGAGCACTTGGAAAAATACTTGCAGAAAATCCTGGGACGTGGACTGGAAGTTCTCCAAACGCACGCCTAGAACTTAACCCGTGCGACTACCTCCTATTCACATCGCTGCAGCGTAAGTGGAATAAAAGCATTATGACGATAGCGACTACGTCGAAAATGACCTTCGAGCCTCTCTAGAAACCCCTATTTTTCACTCCGGGTTAGCGTTTGAGAAATAAATCTCTAGGCACAGCATCTACCGAAGTCATAGCAGTTAATCCTTATAAAAGCGTTTTCATAAATGAATGAAGTCCGGCGAGATTCATACTCGTTCTATCCCTACTCATAAGATCATCATACACGCAATTAATGGCAGTTAAATGTGAAGGAATGTGGGGGTATACACCGAAAAACGAAATTGATCGCTAACCAACATAAGCTCCACTTCAATGTGAATGCGTGAAAATGAGGCAAGACAACAATGACAAATTATGTAGAGGAAGCATACTTCAAATATCAGCCAATGTGCATGTTTCCCATTCGGATTCCGAAGCCACCGTCCAATTGGGACTCTGCCCTTCAGCGAGCCAATCGAAGTCATTCGGATGCATCCATGCTTCTCCCAGAGGTGCCTCAACACTTTTATCGTTGAAGATGACTCTAAAATACAAATTTGAGAAGAATCTCAGCAGTGCAAAACAATAATCGTCCACGTCTTGGATCCCCAAAGGTAGTGGATGAGCGCAACAGTCAAACCCAACAGATCCCTTCAAGGTGACCACTGAACTACCAAGGTAGTAGAGTGGACAATCCAGTGAGGAATTCAGCTAGCCGATGAACTGCTCACCTGCTTTTGGCTTACGCCCCCGTTCTCGATAAAACAGACTGACTGGTAATAGAAAATTAATATTAGGTTGAGTAAAAAGTTTTGATCGACTATTCGTCCCTTTCTAGATTTCTTCGTAGGACCGCTCGGAAGTACTTCGTAATGGTTCATGGTAGACCGATCCCTAACCTGTATTTTTAGGGTGATATACAGTAGCGCTCAAAAGTCTTCGGTGAAATGGCTCTTCAGCCGTAATTTTCAGTCGTAACTCCTTTCCTACTGGATCTAATCATGCGAAATTTCGATATGTGTACCATTGGTGTATTGTGAATATTTACCACTATTAACCTGCAATCTGATCATGTTCCAGATATTCCAAAGAGCATGAACGGCTGAAAATACAGATGATGGTCCCTCTAGAATCTCTTATCTTTTTGTCATGTTAAAAGTGTACGAGCGGTAATGCCCAACACAATAGATGATAAAATCGCACATAAGGTGCGAATAAGTGCAGACGTCAACAACTTTACTTTTAGCGAAATCTACTACCGCAACAAACACCTTGCTCTGACTATGGATATTTAAGCTTAGCAGTCAAATAGTGCTGTTTAGGGTGAAATATGCTCTAGTTAAACATATCCAAATTTTGCGTGATTTGGTCTACTAAGAAAAAAGTTATGAGCGAAAAAGCGTCAAAGCATTTCACCGAAGACTTTTGAGCGCTACTGTATGAGCATTCCCTTGTAAGTGCTTCGCAAAAATGACTTCAAAACTGTGTCTGAGAACTATCGCCTTTCACGAATTACTGTAAGGGATGATCTACCGACGGCTGTCGCAAATATCTGTGGTGCATCCAGAAGAGTCATCGTATTTCAGCCCACGGGTGCCTCATGATGAACCACCTTAAAGTCAAGCGGAGAAGTGGACTATGTCCGAGGAAGGTTTTACCGTCGTCGGTGAACATTCTCAGGAAAAGCTCTACTTTGGATAACTTACTGAGGGTTCCACCGTGACCATCGAGATTGACGCTTCTCAGCTACATAGTTTGGCCGACGTTGTTCGAAGGAAGCGTCCGCGGCGTGAAAATGTTTGCCTTTTTCACGACAGCGCTCAACCGCGTGTTGCGAAATTGTTTTGTCAGCAAATTGCCGAACTTGGAAAGCACTCACCTAACTGCTCCTCTCCCTACTGAGGCTTTACAGGAACCATCGCTCTTGAGAGCTACATTCCTAGCTATAAGTGTTTATCTCTCCTCTCCACCCTACCGTGACGTTAGGGACGAGAAAGATGAGGGGTCGCTCCTCTAGCTGCATTTTTACCTCATCCTCTGACATGGCTTCTCGGCTCACAATGAATCCTACTTACTATAAAGCGCTTGTCCGTCGTGTGTCGTGTGTCGTTCTGTCTGTCTGTCTGTCTGTCACATGTCTGTCACGAAATTCCTTAGCTCCTTTAGATCTGCCTGGAGAGACCGGGCCAAGCGTGGCATGGGTGGGTCATGTCCCGAGAAGTATAAAGCACACATCAGCTTAGCGGAGCTCTGCCCACAGTGGGCGTGACGTGCATCGAAATGAGCTGCACTGAGGACCATGATTTCAAATTCAGTCACAAGGCGGCTTCAAAACTGGGGTCTAAAGGTGGCTAGAGGTGTGCATTGGTAAGTTAGATCCAACTGGGGAGACTCACCCCCGATGGCGGGGCGTTCTCTAAAATGCAACGCTTTATAAAAACATTTATAACTCGGTTCGGAGAAAGCCAACAGAGCAGGAAAAAGTTGATGTAGGGAAGCATTGTCGAAGGCGTCTCCAGCATAAATGACATCAGCGGAGGACCGCCCACAATGAGTGGAGCGTGCCTCAAAGTTCACATCGTTTCTTAAATTTATATACGAAAATTCATAGCTCCGGTTCCCGTGCACCTAGAAAGTTCAAAATTGGAAGGAGTATAGGCGGTGTGATGGGAACACTTATGGTGGGTGGCAGGACCAGATTCCGCCCACAGCGGGCGGGGTTTGAGCGGAAACTCATGGATCTTGTCCCAGTGAAACTAGAGCGTTCAAATTTTGTAGGAGCCCAGGTGATAGGATGGGAACACTTATGTTGGGTGGCAGGACCAGACTCCGCCCACAAGGGGGCGGGGTTTAAGCGGAAACTCATAGATACTGTCCCCGTGGACCTAGAAAGTTCAAACTTGGTAGGAGTACAGGCGACAGGATGGGAACACTTATGGCGGGTGGCAGGACCAGATTCCGCCCACAGCGGGCGGGGTTTGAGCGGAAACTCATGGATCTTGTGCCAGTGAAACTAGAGCGTTCAAATTTTGTAGGAGCCCAGGTGATAGGATGGGAACACTTATGTTGGGTGGCAGGACCAGACTCCGCTCACAAGGGGGCGGGGTTTAAGCGGAAACTCATAGATACTGTCCCCGTGGACCTAGAAAGTTCAAACTTGGTAGGAGTACAGGCGACAGGATGGGAACACTTATGGCGGGTGGCAGGACCAGATTCCGCCCACAGCGGGCGGGGTTTGAGCGGAAACTCATGGATCTTGTCCCAGTGAAACTAGAGCGTTCAAATTTTGTAGGAGCACAGGTGATAGGATGGGAACACTTACGGCGGGTGGCAGGACCAGACTCCGCCCAAAGGGGGCGGGGATCGAGCGGAAACTTATAAATCCGATAAAGGCCTATAATAGAAATCAGCCAATGTGGCTCCCTCTCTCATGGCTAGAACCCCTAGCGCACGCGATAGCGTGCGTGGCCGCCTGGTGCTTTCATAATTCAACAACGCGCGTTGTTTCAACCAACGACCCACCGACCGACTGCGTTGCTGACCGTGCATTGGCAACGCTGGACCCGGTCGATACCGTTCAAGCAGCCCTGAACGCAATCTGTCCTGCGCTCTCAACGCAGGACCTGCAACGCGATCGGTCGGTTTTCGGTGGAAACAACGCACGTCGATGAACACGAAGCATTCAATCGTTCGAGTGTCGTTCTGAAGTGTCCTAGAAGGTAACGGTGTTTCTAAGTGACACTTACATATGCCACCCTTTCGCGCTGATGGTGAGTACGAAACTTGTCTGACTACTCTGTGAAGCTTGACCCTAATCTGACCCGGTCTGGCTATAAATCTACAGACCCTTTGCCCTGGTTGATGACGTGGGAGGCGTAGCAACGAAACCAGCCACTGTTAGTTTTCTACTCACCATCAGTGCTCAAATAAGTAACAGGGAAATCATACATAAATGCCCAAGCGTTTTCATCTTTTCTCGGGAGGTTCATATATGAACGAAGGAAGCGAATAGGAAATTTCTACAGAACGGAACTTTCATCAGTTCGGGCTGGGACAACAATGTTCGGAAAGACGATGTTTCTTCGAAATAACGATGACGAGACAGCCGACGGTTTGAAAGTTAATGATTGAGCACATGAGCCTCAGACATCCAGTCTTTTTGGAAGCGGGATGTCATCCTCTTCATAGGCTTCACGACAACTCAACGAATTTGGTATGTCAAACCACCAAGACCATATTCGACCGAATTCCGGGAGTACAGTAAAATAGAAGCATAAAATAAGTTCTGAGGAGTGACACCCATTGAAGAACTAAATCGAAAATATGACTTTCAGAGGAATGGTTTAATCAAAAAATCATTCAGTTCTACTATAAAACGGTTTCATAAGGAAGCTGTGACCGCTGCTGTTGCAGACTGGATGAGAATAAAATACAATGTGGAAAGAAAGAAAATTCAATATTCCATGAATTTATGTAAAATAAAAAAACAAACACATAATAAATAATAAGCACTTATATGAACGAACAGCACTTTTACGTCGTTTCTACCGAAGACATGTGACATTCTTGATTTGGAGGCAAGGACCATGCATCTTTCAGAGGACTCAAAGTCGAGCTTTGATTTCTTGGTCGCCTTCCTCCACTGCTGAAATGTGAACATCGCTCCTGTCACGTTTTCCCATGTATAATTTTTGCAATTACTGGTGTCCGGAGTTATTCGTTTATAAAGATAGTAGAGTAACGATATTTTAGCAGTCATAGGTGCCGTCTCCTTAATCTGGGGATCACACTTATCAGATCTCAGCTACTCTGAACCCCATGTATAAGAGCAGTTTGATTTTTCCATCTCCACCTCGCCTTCATCATTTATATTCATACGGGAATACTCGTTCTTGAGCCGAGGACCAGACTGTTAGGATTCGTAGTCGAGGGCCACGGTCCCATGCCCGAGGGCCTGGTCTGCCGACTTATGATCCAGATCTGCCGGATTTGGATCTTGGTCTCCCTGCTTCGGACCTTATGTTATAGCTTATCGGCTTGGGAACATGTTTTTCTCTATGATTGAAATGATGTAGACGATGTAAAAATTGAAAAATTAAATCGCTTTTATCTGTGAACCGTCTTATCTATGGAATTTCATAGTAGTGATTCTTCACCTGATTCGCATAGTCCGTATTTGTCGCTCGGAACCGGCGCAACATCTGAAAAGCGATTAGTATCTCACAAATTAATTATGCGTCTTACTTGAACAAGAACTCTTGGTGGTGATGTCCGCTACTTCAAGAAATTGTACCGGTAACTGCTCACAGCGTGGGCTGAGCTGATCGCGGGCATTTGAATGCAGACGATAGGCCCCAGTGACAGGCTGGCCTACGAACACCCGCGTCACATCATAAATGTTAATGTCACCTTATGTATCTCGGTTAAATGCAACGGCGTCCGCGGAAGCCGATACGCACTCGCAAGGCACAGTGAATGTGAAAAGTATGCGAGGGTCTCCGGTGCAAGGACGGCATTGAAGGGCAACTAGGCTAGTCCAAAAGTTCCGCAATGTACAGAAGACTCGCATTGCGACGCTAAATGCTGGCACGTTAACGGGACGCTGGTACGAATCAGCAGAAGCCCTAGAGCTTCGACGAATCGATTTCTAAGCCACGCAGGAAACGACGTCGTCCTGCTGCAAGTCCAGTGACATTGGCCACTGCTTCAAAGCAGTTCTTTGTGGTGGCCCCGAAACCACCAACGGCGCTGGGATAATAGTCTCTGATTCGATAGTAAAAGTTGAACGCTATGATGACCGCCTAATGAAGATGCAGTCATCGAACGCCAAAAATACCATCTCTTCTCAGTATATGGTCCGCAGACTGGATGCTGGACGAGCAAACTAAGGACAAGTCCTGGAACCTGCTCGATAAAAAGACAGCTGAAATACCGTTACCAGAAGCTATAGTTGTCGCGAGTGACCTCAACGATCACGAGGGCGCTACGAAAGACGGTTTCAGCTCTCATGGTGGTTTTGTGGGTCACGTAACACTGGTGGCAAGCGAATCTTCGAGTATCTCGCCAGACTCGCATAATCATAATTGTAAACACGAAATATCGAAAACGTGACTCTCATCTCATCACCTTCTATAGCGATGAGAACAGAACACCAGTTCATGCATGGTCAGACACCGTGATCAGGGGCTCGTAATAAACGCGAAGACAGTACCCTACCTGGGACGGTCGCAACACAACACCGACCACTACGGTAAAGATCGCCCCGCCGAAACCGAAACTAGCTGAAAGGTGTGGGCCAGCGAGAATCAAGTGGTGGCGACTGAAGGAAAATTAAGCGGCTGTCGTTTGCCGCATCCTATTACCAGAGGTAAGGACAGTCGATGAAGCTTGGAAGGGAGCTGTCGAAAAGATAACCCCGGTTGCGCACTGCACAACCGGCATGACCAAGTCTGGACGGCGAAAGGTTGACAAGCATACTGGCTGTGGATGGACCGTCTCTCCATATATAAAGCGGTAATTTCGTGTGTCTGTTTGTGGGCCGGTTTGTGCGTCCTCCCGAATGCCACGTAGGCACGATGAAGAGGAGAATATTACGCGAGCGCGGTGAGGAAGCAGTCGTGAAATGGAAAGTCAATCAATACTGCTTATATTAGCCCTCTAACAAGTGGTAGTGGGCAAGGTATGGTGCACGCGTTAGCAGGTATAGCCCGTCTGGTTACAGAGATAAAGTCCATGAGAAGAAAAAGCAATACCACGCATTTCTTCTCAAAAAGGCACTGACACATGGAAGCGCTATCAGATAACGAAGAAATAGGCAAAGAAGACCGTTGCTTCTGCGGAGGCAGCTCATTATGCCGATCATAACGAGAAAGTCGAGTCTCGCGATGGTGAGCGGTACGCGGTATTACCGACTCGCAAAAACACGCAATCGCCAGACCGATTATATAGAAAAGTCCATTGGATAAATCACGCAAACGGTCATCTCTTATCAGATCGCGGGCAAACATAGACGATGACGAGATTACTTAGAAAACATCTCAACATTCGAAATTGCTCATTCCGCCATCCTCGCTCTACGCCACCCTACGGTCCCGTTCGGAAGATAACCATGAAGGAGACCATTATATCTATGAAGAGGATGAAATCAGGCAAAGCAACTGGTCCTGACGCATTGGCGGCGGACTTGTGGAAATCAAGGAGCTGGAGTCCTGCAGGTGACGGTGACGGAACGTTATACGGCATGCCTTACGACAGCACGGCGTTCTCGAAGAGCTTAACGAGTGGGTATGCATCCTTTACTCTAGTCCAAAGAACCGAGTACAGAGGCCGCGAGCTTATCGGAGGGTTTTTCAATTTACGTTGGATTACACCGAGACTCTGCGTCATATCCACTACCATTTGTTGTCGTCAAGGATACCACTACAAGATCTCTAGAAGTCGGCTCCGTAGACGCCTATTTATGCCAATGACGTGATGCTCACCAGGGAAGACAAAAGCGGGCTCCAGCAACAGGTGGAAACCTGATCCGACCACTGATCCGAGCGAGCCAGGCTCTACCAACGTCTCACACGGGCAACAACATTCAAGTATCTCGGGTCGGCAATTGCGTCTGACTGCAGCCTGGCTTGAGACAATTCTCGCGTGAATGCAGCGTGGTTGAAGTAGCATTCGACGATAGCCGTACTTCGCGATAAGAACATGTCTGAGCGTCTCTAATCTAAGATCTATAGAACTGTCACCAGGACGGTCCCAATTTAAGTGCTGGCCTGCGACCAAAGAAGTTGAAGCCCGTGTCAGTGTGATGGAGACCAGATGATGCTAAGATGCTGC